>VZRV01009893.1:266308-304382 GCA_013398115.1 Falcunculus frontatus
GGGGAAGCGCCATGAAAAAGCTCATCCAGACCAGAAGCAGTTGGGATAATCAACGTTATTAAGAGAAATAAAGCAAGGGGCTGGGGGGCTTGGAAGTGGGGATGTGTATCCGTGGTCTGTAGGAGGGAGAGAAGGAGGAAAGAGTGCAGCCGCGGGGAGAGAGCGCAAACGCGGGGCCCAGCGGAGCAGGGCAGGGCAGGGCTGGTGTGCGGTGGCGCGGTGGGTGCGGTTCGGCCCGGCTGTGCGCGGTGGGGTGCGGGGCTGACGCTGGTTTCTCTCCCGCAGGGAACCTTCTCCCTGATCATCCAGGCCTGGCACGCGCCTGCCAACTACCTGCCGGAAGGTGAATACTGCGCGCGCCGCCGGCAGGGGGCGCCCGCACGGCGGGAGCGCCCTCAGGCCCGTCCCGTGTGTCCCCCCCGTCCCGAACGGCCCCCCCCGGCTCAGCTGTTTATACTATAACTCCAGGGCCGGCTTTATCCCACCATCAGGAGCCGGTCCCCCAACGATATCCATCAGGGGCCGCTTTGATTCTGCCCCGGTCTAATCTCCAACACAATTGCGTTTCCTCCGGTTTATTTTTGGCGTGGGAAAGCGAGGCGGGCTGCGGTGAGAAAGCCGGGAGCTTGCCAGCAAGCCCCGTCCGCCTTTTCCTGTATTTTACACCTTGCTCGAATTCCGCCCTTTGGAAAGGAATAATGGCTTTGGGATGTTTTTCTGAGAGGAGAGGAAAAGGATATTTCACAGCAGCCCTCCTTTCACAGGCCCCTCGGCTGAGTCCCCTTGGCCGGGGTTCGCACACCCTGGTGGCCACCTTTTTGTACCCCTGCATACATCAATATCCACACGCGCGCCTGTGTGTATGTGTATACGTATATATGTATGTATGCATGCATGTATGTATGTGTGTGTACATGTATGTGCGCGCGGGGTATCCCGCTCCGCTGGCCCGGCGGGGTGGGACGCGGCGGGCTCAGAGCCGCTGACCCGCGCCCGCTCTCCCGCAGGCTCCCGGCCGCCCCCAGAGGAGTGGCTCATCAGCCAGGTGTCCATCCAGCGGTCGCTGTCGGTGGGCGAGGACTGGTCGCAGGACGTGCATCAGGGCCCGCTGACCCAGCTGCGATACTCCTACCGCGTGGTCTGCAGCGAGAACTACTACGGCGAGAGCTGCTCCCGCCTCTGCAAGCGCCGCGACGACCGCTTCGGGCACTACGTGTGCGCGGCGGACGGGAGCCTGGCCTGCCTGCCCGGCTGGGCCGGCGAGTACTGCACCGAGCGTGAGTGTCCTCGGGGAGCGGGGCGGGGGGACAGCGCCGGGGGCGTCGGCCGCGCCTCTAAAGCTCACGGAGGCCTCCCGTGGCCCGGGCCGTGTTTTCATGCCGACCTCTCCACTCCCTGCCTGGAGAGGCAAAGTTGCGCGCTAAGGACTTTGCCCCCTTTGGCTGCAACCACCCAACGCTCTGCTGCACCTCTGCGAGCCTTAGCAGCAAAGAGCGAGCTGGCAGGAAAGGGACCTTGGCTGATAGCCCTAAATAGCAGTAGCTACTGCAAGGTAGAAGGGTAGCAACTTGCTCGCACAAAGTCTGCCACCAACCATTCCTGCAGCCAGAGGACATGAGACAGGTGTTGCAGTGTAGTAGTGGAAACCTTTACTCTGAGCTCAGGGTACCATTGGGTTTTTTCAGCCTTTCATTAGCACAAGCCAAAGCTGCTTTCTCTTGCTGCTTTTCTAGCAAGAGTTGCAAGAGTTCATGTTTGTTGCATAAACAGAAAAACTAAAGGACAACTTGTCAAGTGTTGGCTCTCCCTGTTCACTTCCTCCTGCTCCAGAACTTCCAGTACGAAGAGGTTTTAAAACAAAGCTTTGAAAAGTGTAAAACTCCTTTTGGAAGTGTTTTTTAAAGCTTTTTATCCTTTAAAAGTGTCTTCTGTAGTGCCATGTGTCTTTACCTAAACATTTATGCTTTTTTATGTTCTCTTCACAGCCATCTGTCTGGCTGGATGTACTGAACAGAATGGATATTGCAACAAGCCTGGAGAGTGCATGTGAGTAGATGGCAATTGCAGTCTGAACGTCAGTTAAAATGTCACCTTGTAAAAGAAACTTAAGCTCTTCTCCATGTCATTAATGTATTAATTGGACTTTTCTTTTTAGCTGCCGTCCTGGTTGGCAAGGCCGCTACTGTGATGAATGCATTCCCCATATAGGCTGCCGCCACGGGACTTGTAAAACACAATGGCAGTGCATTTGTGATGAAGGATGGGGTGGCCTCTTCTGTGATCAAGGTTAGTTCTGAAGCTTGCACTTACAGCTCTAGGTTGGGTACTCCTTAGAACTGCACTAAGGAATCTGACCCACTGGATCTGGAATTAAATTTCCCCAAGGTACATGTTCACAGGCATCAGTTTGTTGCACTGCTACCTTACATACCAGTTCTTGTAGTAATTTTGTTTGAAAACAAGGAAACCTTTTTGGTAGCTGCAATTTTTCTCTTGCAAAAGAAGTGTCTCTCGGAGAAAGACCTAAAAATCTGGATGAGTATTGAACAGACAAGTTTTCTGTCTGCTCAAGCTAAGTTTAACTTATTCCTTGAACAAGTATAACAATTTACTAAACAGTTTCCAGCAGCAGTAAACACCATCATTTGGGCCTTCCTTATTTTGCATACAAGGAAGTTAACTCATGTGATAAGTCTAGAGCATGAGAGAAAAATCATGTAAGCAAGAATGAAAAGTACAGGTTCCATTTTAAGGTACACCAGACCACTTCCACCTATTCAACCGGCTGAATCACTGAACCGTAGCCAGCTGAGCAGTCATGTCCTCAAGGCCATATATGCACTGCTGGCACTGAGATCATTAAGTGCTCAAAGCAGGCTAAGTGTTTCCAGGACAGTTATAGGATTAAGATGGTGAAGGCTGAATTAAGCAGGAAAAGTAAAGTTGCAGATTTTTTTTCTGCTTATAGTTATCTATTAACCAGTTGCATTCAAATTACTCTGTAGTATTTATAGAGATAATAAAGTTTTTCTACTTACGTCCTGTGAACTTATGCTTAACCTCTGTCTCAAATTTAAAGGAAAAAAAAATAATAAAACCGTCGAGCTTGGCAGAGCATTTGACAGTTTAATCTACTAACATCCATAACAAGAGAGCAAATAAACAATAAAAGATTTCTAGTGTTTGTTTAAATCTCAAAGCCAAAACACCTTTTGTTTTTCCTCCCTGCCTCTCTAGAATGTGCCTCAGAGCACACCTTTTAAAGATGGGGCTCACTCTTTTAGTGTGTAACATGTTGTACATGAAGTGTCCATAGTGCTGTGGCATATTTTTTGGAGTACACCCGCTTATGAAGTACATTTTCCAATTTGGTACCTAAATCCCATTGCAGCTAACAGTTCTATGTCCACGAAAAAGGGAGACTATACCAAAATAGTAAGAAAGTTAAATTTTTGCTAGCTCTCTCAAAATTCAGAGCTCAGGTGATAGATGGTAATCTGATTATTACTGATAATAACCCGGATAACAATCTCCAATAGTCCTGTTGATAGCAAAATGAAATACTTAATTTAAAATTCTGTCTTTTTTGTTGGCCACAGCATTTTTGTATATATATATCTTTTCCCAGCTGTCAAAGACGTGTTCTCCTAACTCCTGGTATTTTTGCAGATCTGAACTACTGCACTCACCACAGACCATGCAAAAATGGAGCAACTTGCATGAACACTGGCCAGGGCAGCTACACGTGTGCGTGCAAACCCGGCTTTACCGGCATCGACTGCGAACACGAGATCAGCGAGTGCGACAGCAATCCCTGTAGGAACGGTGGTAGTTGCACGGTAGGGGCATTTTAAATGTAAAGCCTTTGTGTGAAGCAAGCCCCGGTGTACCTTTTCAGAAATGGTTCTGTAACAACATAATGGGAATTCGATAGTACACAGGTTCATTACTGACACTCACAACTATCATACTGAACCCTTTCCGAGAGGTGTCAGGGGAGGAAGTCTGTTACAGGAGGAGATGTATCATCTAGATTAGAACTAGTCAACTGATCCTTGGGTTTCTGTGGCAGCCATTATGAGAACTTGGCAAGATCTAGGGTTGGTGAGGGAGCAGATCTGTTAAAAATAAGCTTCTCAAACCACTGGTCACGCAGAAATGCACTAAGTCTGTATTTTAATCACAAATAAAAGAAAATGTTGCTTTTCGCTATGGGAAGATAGTGTCAAACAATATGGGGGCAATCAGTTGAAACTTTCTGTGAAACAGAATTCCACACTTTTAGGTTCCTGTAGTTTAGTGTTTCAGCCTGTTTTCGGGCTCGGTTAATGATGGATTCCTACCAGTTATGGATTGGTAAAGGCCGATTGATTACAGATACCAAATGTAATCTGACGCTTGTTTAGATTAAAGCCAATGGCACAGGACCCTACCTCCGTTCTCCCAAGGTCTTGGACATACAGTACTTGGGAAGAAGAAACAGTTCGTTATGATTTGAGGGGTGGGACTTACCCAAGCCAAAGCAACTTAAACTCTTGTGAAATAACAAAGGGCTCTCACACTGAGGATAAATGGCATGATCACAGCTGTGTAGGTCAACACATACCACTGTGCTCTGGGAAGACCTTGGGGATCCCATTAGACAGTAGTGGTGTTAGCAATGTTTTTGTCTAGCTGCCTGCGTGCTCCCTACAACTTGCATCTGCTCTGTGTGTATAGCTGCACAATTACTCCTGTACACTGAGTACGGCTGATCCAATGCTCTATCCCTCACAGTCCAACCTGCAGTTGTTTACTCTCCTGATGTCACTTTTGCCACATCAGGCTGTGGATAAGAAGAGACAGAACAGCGTTTGCTGCTGACCAAAACTAAGCACGCAGGGAGCCATCATTTTTTGCTGTTAAATAACAGTGGCCTAATGTTGTGTTTTGCAGGATGTGGAGAATGGTTATCACTGCCTGTGCCCCCCTGGCTACTATGGCACTCACTGTGAGCACAGTGCTCTGACATGTATAGATTCTCCATGCTTCAACGGTGGCACGTGCTTGGAAAAGGAGCAAGGGGCCAGCTACACTTGCGTCTGCCCTTTCGGCTTCACAGGGTCAAACTGTGAAAAAAAAGTAGACAGGTGCACAAGCAACCCATGTGCAAATGGTGAGTCTTTTTATCAAAAAATCTCATGACCCTGACTCATTTGTGCTTTTCAGTGCAGAAGTGATAGAAATCCAATCTGACCTCTACTCTTCCTCTAGAACATTAGTCCCTCTCCCCCGCTGTATTCCACATCTACCCTAATTTTAGTCTCTTGCTGGGGCGGGACTTTCACTGGTGTTTTCTATGCAACAAAATAATGCACAAGGTTTATCATATGATTAGGAAGATGGCAGAATTAAATTAAATTAACTCTATTACGTATTTAGAAGGGGCATAATTTTAAGGCACGGTGATACAGTTAGGTAAAGTAGAATGAACTTTTAGATGTGCAGTTGTTTTGTAAAATAACCTCTCTCTTCTTGAGGTAGTATAACATGCTGACCGGGGAAGGGTTTAGATTTCTGGGTGAAATGCATTGCAAACTAATTTTTATTTTACTTTTTTTCCCTCAGATGGTAGTTGCTTTTACCTTGGGCAGATTCGTGTGTGCCGCTGTCGGGCTGGTTTCTCTGGTCAGAAATGTGAGATAAACATCAATGATTGTGCCAGAAACCCATGTTCCAATGGGGGAACTTGTCATGATCTAATCAACGATTACACCTGCACATGCATGCCAGGCTACAGTGGCAGGAACTGTGACATCAAAACCAGAGATGAATGTGCTTCTGGGCCATGTGAGAATGGAGGCACATGCTACAGTGGACTTTATAGTGCCAACTTTGTCTGCTACTGTCCTTCTGGCTTCATGGGCAACCGCTGTGAATTGCCAGTTTATTCAGTGCCCGTTACACTTCCTCCTAAACCAGTCCCCTGGATTGCTATATCCATGGGGGTGGGGCTGGTGGCTTTGCTCATACTGTTCTGCATGATAGCAATGGTCATCAGGCAGATGAGGATGCACCCAGAGCAGGAGTTGGAGACAATGAACAACCTCTCTGACTTCCAGAAGGACAATCTTATTCCAGCTTCCCAGCTGAAAAACACCAATAAAAATAAGGACCTTGAAGTGGACTGTGGGCTGGAGAAATCAAACTACAAACCCAAGAACCATAAACTGGACTACAATCTGGTAAAAGACCTGACAAGTAGAGGGACACCGGAAGATAAATATTACAAAAGTGAAAAGTGTTTAGGAGAGAAGTCTCCCCTCCGACTACACAGGTGAGAATGCAGTCTTTATTATAGTCTTTCTTAACACCACTCATCCTCGTATCAGTCTAGAAGCACTTGAGTATATGAGGGACAAAGAAACCTCATAATATACGAAACAAACCTGATCAAAGCCAGGAGTCTTCATACTGGAGTATGTGAGCCACAACCAAGCGGTATCCTTAGCTAAGTCAGTTAATTTGAGTGTTTGTGCAGGGTGCTGTTAGTATGGGTGCTGTGAAGGAACCCGAAGTGGCTAGGCCAGTGGTGAAAGTAAGAAGTGTCTTTCCTTAGTAGATCTTGAAGGAACAACAGTTAAGGCATACAGTGATTAAAAATAAGTATTTCACTTTGTAAGAAGGCAAGATGATCTGCTTACTAAGAATGATAGAGTGACAACAACTACTCTTTTTCAAGAGGAGAAAAGGGCAGGTATTCAGTGGTTTATCAGTCTTGTGATTAATGTACTGAAGGTCTTGTCTGGGATCTGCATATGGCTATTACACCGAGGGCTCTGAGGAACGTGCTGTTAGGTTGCACATGGCAGGAGCATAGGAAGACTGTCACCGTTTCTTACTTCCACTTCTCTAGCATAATATCCCAACAGACACAGAACATGTGAAACTTGATCCTATGCACTTCCCTTCCACACCTTCATGGCTATCTCATTCCACCGCTCCATATTCATGGTAGATTTTGAGAGTCAGGCTTGTTAGCAGTCAGCTAATGTTCTTTTTTCTCTTCCCTGCCTTAGTGAAAAGCCAGAATGCAGAATATCAGCGATATGCTCTCCGAGGGATTCAATGTACCAGTCTGTCTTTGTGATAACAGAAGAAAGGAATGAGTGCATCATAGCCACAGAGGTAAGTAAGTACAGAGGTGGACAGGCATAAATTCACAAAGTAAAAGGGTAAAACATCCATTAGTATTGTATCTGAGAAGGCTCCCTTATTTCCGGGGATCATGATGCTTCCCAGCATTTAGCTCTCTTCTTCTGTGGCCCACACAGAACATACAGTGGGGAAAATGAAAAAATTAGCTGCTGTGATTTTATTAAACCAGAGGTTTTGGGCTTAGGTAAGTCAGTGGCAGATGAAAACATAGAACATCAGCCCATAAAAATTCAGCACATTGTAGGATTATTTCCTCTTAAATAGGTGGTCAGAAAAAATGGAAATAATAATCGTTCTTAGGCCCATTGATGTAAAGCCATGTTTTTTCCTGTGACTACAATGGATAATCTTTGTTCTGTGGAAACAGGCAAAGCTATAGATTTCTAGCAGAAGATGGAATGTATTAGTGGATAGGCATAACAGCCATTTAGAAAGTCTGTTAAAAGGTAATTTCAACCTCTTAGCATTTAAGGTCCAGCTAAATATTCTCTAATAGAAGTTAATGGTTTTATTGATAAAAACACCTAGATTTTTATGCTATATTGAAAAAGTGGATGCACAAAAAAAGGAAAGGCCTAACACTGAACTTTAAAGACTTTAAAAAGCAGGTATTGAGGAACCAACTAGTTCCTGAAGAATTACCAGCCCTTTGGAAAAAGTCTCAGTGGAAGTTGAAGGCAATTTGACATTAATCAATACCTGCCTTCTTTGGTGTAGCCATCGTTAGGACGACTTTCACCCTGTAGGAAAGAGAAGCTTGCTGTGCCATACAGCAGTGATCTGTGAAGTCAGATCTGCAGGATTCAGTCTCCCTCTCCAAGGTGGATATCAGATTTCCCCTTGAAAGCAAGCCGGAACACAAGTCAACCAACAATATTAAAAGTTTAAGACTAAGTGAAAGGATTCAAAGATACAAATGACAGCTAGACGCTTCATTCCCATTAAGTGACCTAAATACTGTATCTTCGAAGATCTTGCTGACCAAAGCTAGGCTCCCAAATTTACATCAGGCATCTCCAGAAATGTTTCTGTTTTCAGAGTGACCACCCCTAGAATCTCTCACCGTGTGATTCAGGCTTAATGCTTCTAAACACAAGCTATTTAACTATAGCATATACTTTTTACAGAGCCCTAATGTTAAGCACCCGGGTTTGTAAGCATTCTCCCCCTCAGGCCAGGTAGAGAGGCCACTCATCACACAGATGACTATTATTTTTTGCTGGTAATTCTTTGCCTCTGGACTCAGCTGAAAACATTGAGCACTGAGAGTTAAACTGCAGTAATGTCTGGCTTAAATTGCTTTAGTTTGACATAACTGAATTATAGTTTGTTAGTTCTGCACTACTCTGTATGCTGTGATTCCTTCTCATTCCTGGTGTTATTTTACATCCCAACAGGTATAAGACTGAAAATCGGGCCATTTGCACCTCAGATTTGGTGATGCCAGTAGATGGACGTTCCTGCTGCATTGTTTACAATTCAGAACTGGATTGGACTGTTTTTAATTACATGCAACTTGCTGCTCTCAGGCGGAGGATGGAACTGAGTGAACTGGACAGACTGTGAATTTACTGAAAGATGCAATACACCTTTTTGTTCTTACTGCCCTTGTTTGAAGTTTGATACCAGAAATCTCATTTGCTATTGAAAAGGGGAGGCAGAGGGAAGAGAGAGGTTGAAAATATTGGTGTTTTAAAAGATGCTGAGGCCAGTTCCTCATGGACAGACCCCTGGCTTTCCAGAACTCTGGTTATGGGAGGTGCTGGTAGATAAGGAGGCACATAACTGTCACAGATGTTGCCATATGGAAGGTGCGAAGCAAGACACATTGCTATGCAGATAATGGATACAGTATAAATGAGGTCTCCATTTTTTCTGGGTTTAAAAGTGCCTATAATGTGTCAAGAGAATCTAACAAGCCCAAACAGACACTTGACTGCTCTTTTTGCAGTTACCTGAACAGTACTGGGCAGAGGTGGTTGATACTTCCTGCTACACATCCATTTGCATCTCCTCTCTCCTGCTGCATGTACTGGAGACTGTGTAAGGGGTGAGAGGAGGAGGAAAGAAGAAAACCGAATTTGCATGTCATCTCATTTGGTGATGCTTTGGAGAACGGACTGACTCGAGCCATGATGTGGGACATGATTTTTGTGGAAGTTGTAATAAGGAATGTGTACTGCCTCTTCTCTGTTGATAAGGAGGAGGTATGATCCCAGCTCTATATAAAGCCTTACAAATGCGTTTAAAATCAATCACCTCCTAGAACCTTTATGTGCTGAGCTGTCTCAGCTGTTTTCATGCCCTTTGCACTACCAGTGATTGTGAATAGACATTACTTCTTTTCTTCTCCTTCCTCATTCTCTTCCCCCTGCCTTATTTTGACACAAATTCGGGGGTTTATGTCGTGTTTCTGAATTAGGTGCCACCTTTTACTGCAAATAGTCTCAAAATGGCAGCTGCTACTTTCTGAAGAAGCAGCAGCAGTGTGACACAACCCACTTACCCCCCATTTCTCCATCCAGTTGCAAAACTCCAACTCTTGTTCTTCATCCCGGCTCTAAAGGCCCAGTAGTGAAGCACCCACTGAGATGCCCTCTGCCAAGACAGGTGGAGATTAGAGTTTAGAAGGTTTTAGGCTCATCCTATCTCTTTCATACCCACCCACTGCTACATGGAAAATATTCTGTGTCTGTCCCTGGAAACCAGAGGCGGGCAGAAGCTCCTTTCTTCTATACATATTTACAGCAATAATACCGGACACCCCAGTGGAAAGTGCCATGACACTCATGAATGAGACCAGGGCACGGGGCAGAATGAGGAGGGAGAAACAAGATCTCTTAGAAGAAACCTGGACTGTGCTATCTCTCTGACAGTGATATTCCTGCCCTTGTAAAGCCTGTTGTTGGACTAGCCCATCTACTCCCTTGAACTGTGCAGACAAGACCCTTTCATATTGTCCACTACTGACCTTCTGCTCTGACCACGTAGGACCATTTTGAAGATGACCTTCAGAAATCAATAATATGGGTTTTAGTTTGTCTGTTTGTAGTTTATTTTGAAGACTAGTATTTCAGTAATTTAAAAAAAATCAGAAGCACTGAACTTTCTACGTTTTATAACATTATTTTGTATATAATGTATATTTATAATCAAAACAGAAGTGTAAATATGTTTATTACTTCTCATGTAATGTTTTTAATGTGATGACAAAGTTTGAATTTTATTTTTTTTTTCAAGCAATGAAAATACTTTCCTGCTAATACAAAGTTTATTGTGGTTTGTCCTTTTACACATGTTATTCCATGACAGCCAAGGTTAGCAAAGCCCCTCAGAAGTAAGTTTGCCTGCCTGGTCCCTGCAGTCCTACATTGACATTTTGCACACCAACTGATGTCAGCTGCTTTTTATAAAAAAAGTTATAGTGTTAACACATGTCAACAAAGTTGTTGAGCTGAGTGGCATTCATCTGACATTTTGAAATGTTATACATATTTATATTGTGATAGATAATATTTAAATTACATATATACATATATATATATATACGCATACACATTCTCTTGTTATGGTGTGGGACTGAACTGTCAGGAAAGTTATTTTTATTAATACTTCACTCTTCCTCTCCCATCACAACTCATGACATGAAAGATGCAGATTTAATACCATTTCAAAGTGGCTTAATGAATGCGGCGTCTTGGGGTTCACTTACAGAACAAAACACTATCTTTTAAAATCCAGTTTCTTTAAATACATTTAATAATATCCAAATCTTGTCCACAGGTTACTCTGGCACAGCATCTACATCTACCCATGTAAGATTGTATCCCTGTTTGTTTGATTGCAAGGGGTAAGATTTGTCTTTCACTTGTGGGATTAGAGGGAGTTTCAGGCTTTCTCCTCCTTAGTTCCCTGCGCTACATCAGCAGCTGTGTCCTCCCAGGGCATCACAAAGTCATTATCCTCTACAGCCCTTTTGGAGGACATTTCCACCAAAAAAAGTGTAAAAAGCACACTTGTATAAACACTCCCAGCAGGTTTAGTAGCCTTTGAAGCACATACATTTACAGGCAATTAAATCTCTCACTAAATCAGCTAGGTGCACTACAGCCAACATCTGAGTGCACAAAAGCAAAACTATAAGAACAGGAAACTACTGCTGCTCTATTTCAAAATCAGGGGTTTTTGTTGTGGTTGACAAAATGCCAAAAAAGCATCTGAATATTGGATGGCCTTCCTATCTTTCCCCAAAATTAAAACTAAGCAAAATTTGCTATTTTTTTTCAAAAAACGCAAAATTAAAAACCCCAGTGGCATTAAAAAAGCACCATAACAAATTCTTTTTACATCGTCATTAAGATACTGCAAATAATGATTCATAAGGGTCCTTCTGAGGTTACATAAATACTGTTTGCTTTGGATGGTTTTGTTTCTCCCTCTTTAGACCTTTTCACACTGAAATTAACTTTCAAATCCCAGCCAATTTCCCCAGCTACCATAAAAAATAAATTTAAGACGAAACTCAGAAATAAAAAGCCACCTCCCCCTCCCCAAACATTCACCCTGTAGAGCAAATTATGAAAAACAAGCCATTGACAAAAAGCTGAGCAGATGCTCCCTGCTTGCAGTCCTTCCTCGGCAATGTGAAATAAACCCAACAGATGCCTCTCTTAATTGAGCACATGGATTACATACACACATGCACTCTGTCCTGCTTAAAACAAAACACACACAAAAATCAAACAGGAAAATAGACAGAGAACTCTTCCCAATGCCTAGACAAGCAGGAATGCTAAGACCAAAAAAGACTCGGTTCTTCCTGCTCAAAACATGACAGGAAACTGTACCCATTGAAAGAAGGGAGTTGAAATCCATTAAAACCTGTGGACCTGATTGTGCAGATCCCATGGGGTAAAGCAGGTACAACACATGCCTTTGTGTATCCACACAGGAGAGAGGAAAAAAAATAAAAAGCATCATTTTACAAGGAAATCTGTGAATATTTACTGGAGGCAGCACTGCACGATGCAGCTACCGGAATAGATCACAGATCCTACACAGGAAAAACAGAAGCGGTGCCTGCTTCCACACAGAGGGAGATGGAAAGCATATGTGAATCTATGCACGTGTGCACATCCCCAAGTCCTTGCCAAAGAAACCACAAGCAAATTAGCTGAACACATAATATGACCTGGATTTAACCTACATCTTTGGCCAAAACCTTCCTCACTGAGGGCCACTGTGCACTGACTGCTCAGCAGTCTGGCTTCCCCCAGGTGAGCACATCTCTGAGCCACAGTGGATGAATTCACTAGGAGGAGCTGAGATCCTTCTGGCTGTAAAGACTCAACCTCAGTTTCAGAGATTCCTCTTGAGGACCACAGACCATGTCAGAACCAAAATATCGTGGTAAACAGTGCGTTTTCTCTTAACGAGCTCTTAACAAGCTTATAGAGTTCTCAGACCAAACTGCAATTTATTGCTTTCATTATAATGTGCAGTAACTATGGCAAGATTCTGGGTTTGGCTCAAGGACTGCACCTAAACTTGGCATTCAGTTTTAAAAGACTACACAAATTCATTTGAAAGCCATGTGACAAAACAACAATTTTAAGAACGGACTCTGCCTCTGAGAAACTCTTTCATGTTCCCTTGTATTAGGACCTGATATAAACTATTCCACAGCCACGCAGAGCCCTGCAGTCTAAGTGATTTTGGAGCTGGAATGAGCAAAAGGGGTGCTGCCTCGGGCACTGCTTCGCCCTAGGTGTTTCATGTTCGGCTCCAGCCCAACATCACTTTCCTCTTTGGCAACTCCACTGACGAAGGGAGACAGATGCCGGGATATACTCGTAGCTATAGCACCCACTGGTGCTGAGACAACATGCAGCAGGACACAGCACAGAGCACAGAGTTTACTTAAGTTAGTGTAGGTGAGGGGTGCTTGTAGAAACTAGGGTCAATACAGGACACGCCAAAAATGGGATAAAATGCAGAATACATTTTATTATGCCCAAGACTTGACCAGCAACAGCTTTCAGCCTTGAAAGAGCTGCTGAGGAAGCCTAAATTAGCTATTGTGCGATTGTAGCCACCTAGTCCAACAGGTGAGACCATCTCTGTCAAAATGCATATCAAGTATTTTCATTGCTCCTCTGTCTTTTTTTTCATTAATTCATGCTAAAACGAGAAAGGCACTGTAGGTCATTAACAAACCTGCACTACAGCAGCTTGAGCGACAGTTATGTATCTGTGTTTGCCTGTCATTCCCTTATCTCACACACCTGACTCATAAATACACATTGGTTTTATGCAGCAAATATGACACTCCCAGCACATTTTGCTCTCAATCCAAACTCCAGTTGAGGAAAATTGACATAACTCAGTGGCCCTCTGCCATGCTTCACTGTTTTCACAACTTCAATTTTACGCCTTCTCCATCAAGGTTTCCTGCCCCTGTTGTGCCTCTCTCTCCCTGCTCTGCTCTCTCTTTTTAAGTTTTGCCAGCTCAGCTCCCAGAGCTGGCAGGTAATGGCCTTGTTGGCCAGTGACATCCAAAGCAGTGAGACTTCTCCTTGATAACTCTTGCATCTGCTCTAAACTATCCTACTCTGCTCTCAGACCTTCTCTGAGAACCGGTGTGACCCAGAACCATAAAGCCACCCTTTCTCTTTCACCTGCCTCTGCTGGGCATTACCACTGCTCCTCTTCCCCTGTATAGTTCTGGGGCATGTTTCTGCAGCACAGTGGTCTATCATTCTGCAGGGTTAGGATGGAACTCTATGGTCCATAACTGATTCTGTACACAGCAATAATTTCAGATGCCACAGCAATTGTTCCACTCACAGCATTTGATTCCAAGGACCTTTGTACCCGGAATGTACCTTTGTTTCCTCCCTTTTAAATCTTGATGACAGACCATCACCTTCCCAGAGGTGCTCCCTTCTCACATCGATCAGCTGTCCCCTCCAACGAGCGTTTCATCCTTTGAGAGATGCAAAGGAGAAGAGACACAACATTGATCTGCTTACAAAGCTCACCCAACAGTCACTGCCACCCAGAGATCTTCACTGCCACCCAGAGGTCCCAGCAGCACTCCACACATGTCCCTGAGGAACTCAGTAGTGACAGGCTCTGTGCAGCTCCCCTCACTGCAGGAGTTCACCCCTGGACAGCAAGAGCAGGTAAAGTTTAAAAGTGCCGGGCACGGAGTGGACTGGAAAATAACTCCCTGCCCAAGTCTCCATCTCATTGTCCTCCCCTCTGACCGGGTCACTCCTGGTTGACATCATGTGAGAGGGGACACCTACAGCTAAGGCATGTAGAGGGGTCTACATCAGGAGATAACATAGTCCTGGGTGTTCTGTGACCTGCATAACACAGATGATCCCACGATTATTTCATCTCTTCCATAGACTGTAGGATAGTGATGGACTTGCCTCTCAGAGAGGTAGCAGTATAGTACACAACCATCATGGCAAGGCTTCATCCTTCTTCATTTCCTCTGCTAGCATTCTGTCTTTCCTCTTGCAACCAAGTTGGAGACAGTGCTCAGACTCCATCTATCCCTGCAGCCAACCCATCCTGCCGGCTGCTCTGCATGAAGACCAGGTCATTCCCAGGGAGGGTCCCAAGGTTCAAAAGGAGCACCTTGCTCATAGTCATGTTTTGCAAATACACATTTAAAGGAGGAAAACATGCAGTTTGAGGAGAGGCTGTTTGGTGATGACATCTTTTAGCTGTACTTTACGACTTATTTGTTGAATTGTTGCTGGCTCCACAGTGGTTTTGGTGATTATATTTTTAACTAACTGCCTAGAAGGTCACAGAGGCACTATGTTTGTTTTTACAAATTAAATTGAACTAACTTGTATTTAACACCCAAACAGATCTGCTGAGAGTTAGGTTTAGCTGGAGATAGCTCGAGAGGCCATCACCAGTCAGAACAGGATTTGGCCATACCCGGCACCATGCAAGAGCTTTGATCATCCCTTTACTGGGGCACATGGCTCCCACAAAGGTTTATGAGCAGGGTTGAAATTCCTGGTCCGGATATGAATCACTGTGCATTTGAAATTAACTCTCCTATTAACACTGTTTAATATTTGCCTTACATTTTCTGCTTTGGCAGAAAACACCAAAGCATTGCCAAAGCATTTTGTTCTTGATCATAAACTCATTTGTTCTCTGGAAGATTGTCAGCAAAGAAACAAAAGACAATCTGAACAAAATGTATCTGGGGGGTAAAAAGCCCACATGAGATAAAAGCATGGTAATTAAAAAAGAAATGGCCCTGTTCTAATCCTCTCTTTCAATTCAGCCGACCAGGTCCCGGTGTTAGTTTCTTCATCAGTAGCTTCCCATCCTTTCATGTCTCCTTATAGCACAGGGGCTCTTTTCTTCCTCCCAACCCTCTTCCTTCACGAAGATTGCACTGATTTTCATGCTATTAATGGTATTTATGTTTGTCATTAGTTGCTTAGGAGGAGGGTTTTAAGTTCTTCAAAACTCTACATACAATTCACAATGCCAGTCCAGGTTTCTGGAGATAGAGTTGACTCACATCCTAAGAACAGGTAGAAATACCTGTGCGCTTGTAATTCCAAAAATCTCCTTTTTCATGGAGACAGTAGTGTTAAGGAACCCTTGCATCAGATACACATTTTTCAAACATAAGAAGGAAGAATTTCCTTGCCGTTTTGGCAGTTGCTGCACAATCTGCTCTCAGTCATCTCCAGCAGACGCAGATTCATCTCACCTCACCGCAGCCATCCAAGCGTGAAGCGTCTAGTTTAAGCCAAGCGTGTGGCTTATCTAGGGTTCATGGAGAAAGGTAGATCCTTCCAGTGTTTGCTCCTGGAGAGGCATCTGAAATAACTGGGGGTAAAGGATGACGCTTGGAAGGGTCAATGCCATTAACTGAAACGTGACAGCTACTTTTAAGATGGTTTGAGCTGTGCAAGAGGCATCCTTAAGCATGAATTTGAGGAGCAAGCAGTGCTTCTCTGAAGGGAGTGGGATGCAAACACTTAACCCCTACATGTCCTAGAGGAGGTCTCCGTTTCGATGGCTGGCCATTTCTCTCTCCTGACATACGAGGTGGAGTTTTTAATGCTAATGTGACTCAGAAGGATGTTGTGAGGGCTCCTTCCTATCCTTCAGACTCCTCATGGCTGCGGAAGCACAAATAAGCCTTTACCGGTTTGGTCTGATTGTTTAAGTAGCTGCTAAGGATAAACAGCCTCTGGGCACACCAAGCCATGGTACAGGGCCGTGCAGAGCGGACACTGCTCCCACTGCCTCCCTCACAGCAGAGCAGCATTTCCCTTGAGTTTGAGCCCAAACTGGGCCACGCTGTACCGCCATCATCGCTTCCTGTTTGTTACCTCACAACACCATTTCCTGTTTCCTGCCTGATTATGACCATGCCAACTGTTTTTCCCAGGCCTGAACCAGCTTCCCAGCACCCCCATTTTGACTCACACAAAAACACCATCATGGACACTGTCCTGGTGGCAATGGGTGCTCCTGGCTGCCATGTGAATTACAGCCCCCTCCCCACACTGTCACCTTCCCTCTCCCTACCCACTTGGGTGCCCAGTCCCAAGCTAAAGAAGTGAGTCTCACACATTCCATAAAGTGGGACAGAACAAAATGAGGTGCTCATGATTCTCAGGGTTTTGCTGCAAACAAGCAGAAGGCAGCAAGGTACCCTGCAAACCATGAATCAGCTGGACAGAGAAGGTGGTGACATGTGGGACTCATGAGGCCCATCTCCACAGACACCCTCTCTGTCACCGGGCTTTCTGCTTACTCAGAGACCTGGCACTGAGCCACCTAAAGCAAATACTGTGGGAAATCACATTAAGGCATCAGAGTGCAGGGGATTAATGTGGTCTCCAGTAGCTCCAGTGCCTCATCATCCCCATGGTAGAAATGCTTCCACTTCCATAGCTGAATTTGCTTTCAGCATCCAGACATTTCTGGTTATGACTTTCTCCACTCTATTTAGGGCTTATTAGCATGTGGTATTTTCTCATTACCTGTAATAAAGGGACGTTCCCAGTCTTGTTTTGGTACCTGAGGCAGCTGAGCCCTTTCAGTTTCTCCTTGAATGTCACAGCCTCTAAAGCTGAGGTGAGGCCCCTGGATCAGGTGGGAAGAAAACCTTCCCGCTCCTACTCTTTACACTCTTGTTTAAGCACCCAAGGAACTCATGGACCTTAGAATGTGTCCCTTTCCCACCCCTCCAGTGCCCACTTCAGGGCCTGACCCAGCTAATACATACTGCCAGTTACTTACTGTGTTGTGTCACCACCTTTCAAATAGGAAGAAAAATAAATAGCCTTTGCAGACATACACCAGAGGTATGGTACTTTTAAGCTGGTACTTTAATTTCCATACATCTCACCTACAGTAGGCAAAAAACCAACCAACAAACAACAACATCCCTGTTCCTTCACCTTTTGCCTGTCCTGCCTGTTTAAACCGTAAAGCATTTGAGGAGGGACCTGTCCCTTGCTGCAGCTTTCATAATATTCAGGTGTTTCAGAGATGCAACACAGGAAAGACCCTGGGCATTCTAAACTTCAGAGTGAAGACATGGAAGTGGCAATAACTGATCTATAACATAAAAACAAAAGCTGATTTCCAGCTGACCCCGCATGAACACAATGTGCATGTTTGTATCAGGTGTTTTCTTACTAAAACATCTGGCAATAAGACTGTACCTCTACAAGCAGTCCCCTTGCAGTATAAAGCTTTATGACCATTCCATTTGAGTGTTCTTATGAGAAATCTGAGCAGGCAATGGTAGCAGGGCACTTTCTGTACATCACATTTAGAATAGACTGTCCCACCACAAGTAACTGTGGGGCACACTGCTGGGAACAGGCTGAAGAGGAATGGAACGTGCCAGGTGAATCCAAACTGGCAGCATGTGAGAGTGGAGAGAGTGCTGGTGTGGAAGGAGCTCTTCACCATGTACCAGCTATTGCACTCAGATTTTGTCTTTGGAAAGCTGAGTATGGTCATCAGTACCAGAGAGTAGGGAGAGCAGTACGAAGAGGGAATGTTTGCACCAGTTCCACAAGTCTTGCAGTCCCGCAGGAGCCGGCAGCACAGCATCCCTGACCAGCCCTGTTCAGCCAGTAGAGGTCTGTAGAGTCGGCACAGCCCGAGCCTGCAGCTGCAGGCTATGAAGGCTCAGCGTAGGTGGCAGACTAAATCTGCCTGTCACAAGGCACCTTAAGTGAGCAGAACTGTGGGTCTCTTGGAACTGAGAGCAGACCAGAGCTCTGTCCCTGTGCACTGTGGTTAATGGGGAACAGAATAGTGGGGCTAACAGAGGCTAAATATTGTGAGCAAGGTTTGTGGCTGCAGGGATCACTAATATTGGGAGTACAGGTGCATGGTCACAATTTGCTGGCCAAAATTGGTTTTTTAACATAGTTAAAAGGTTTGTTACAGCTCTGGAACCCCAATTGCAAGGTCACAAGTGACCATGGAAAGCGCACACTGAAGCATTGCAAAATACTGCCTTCAAGGGTCAGGTTGGAGTCATGGGAAGAGGGTGTGTGGCACCCAAACCCACATTACAGTACAGACCAGGTATCAGAACATTCCCCAGCAGTCAAGGGAAGGCAAGTTGGGCATTTTCAACGAGACTCAAAGTTAACACCCTCTCTAAGCTCTAAGAGACAGACCAAACTGTACCCTTTGAGAAACCCACAGGGATCAGGGAAGTTACACCCTGGCCTTCAGTGACTTATTTCTGCATGGCACAGAATGCAGCACATCAGGTAACACACATTAATTCAGTGCCAGGGTGGAGAGCCAGGAAGGGCATCTCTCTGAAAGTCACCGCTCACGTTTCAGCTTCGGCCTGCAGCTCCACACAGGGAGCATTACTGCAGAGCAACAGGCACAGGGAGAAAACAAACAGCATCATTTCCCCTCAGTACCAGATTCCCACCCCAGAACCCTTCTCTGGTGTGTTCCCTGGCCACGAGCTGGATTGGTGGGCTGCAGCTGTAGCACCAGGAGGAGTTCTTCAGTGACAAAAGACAGGCTAACACTGTGTGGGAGACAGCAAGTTGCATCTCTCCCCAGCCCACTATCACAAAACTGACTAAAATAGCTGAACCAGAAAGCTGCAGAGCAGCCACTCTCCAGTCGGTGCTTTGAAGGCACAGAAAAGCTTTCTGGTTTTCTCAGTTGCCCCTTTTCTACAGGGGACACCTGTACACCTGCTTCAGCAGCAGTAGGGTCCCTGGCAGCATTAGAGCCCTCGGGGGCAGGAATCAGCTCCAGAGCTCCAAACAGCAGCCTGTACATGCAGCACTGTGTTTCTTGTCAGAGGCTCATTAACACACAGATATTTAATCAGTGCCTCTAAGGGAGAGAGGCCATGGAGTACAGGGCTTCTGAAGGTTTGCAGGAGAGGCAGCACTCCTGTCAGTGGGGCTGCAGGCTCAGAAAGCCTGACCCCCATGGCAGCCTGAAGGCACATGGAAAGAGCAGCCCATGTGCTTCTTTTGGTGCGGTTAAAGATGTCACCAGAACCCCTCAGAGACCAGCCCAGTTAGTCACTTCTGAAGCACTGATGTTTTGGGTGTGGCTGGTTGGCTTTTGTTTTCCTTTTCTCAGGCTCACACACATTCTGGAATTACACTAGTGAAAGGGAAGTTAGAACAGTTTAAGAGGTATTTGTAAGTGTACACCAGAATTAGATAACAATACCTGATGGGGAATGCAAGAGACAGAGAAAGGGTGAACTCTGCAGTGGGCAGCTGCAGAGCCTGACCAAGAATGGATGCCACATCCCTGGAAGTGTTCAGGGCCAGGCTGGATGGGGCTTTGAGCAACCTGGTCTAGCAGAAGGTGTCCCTGTCCATAGCAGGATGATTGGAACTAGATGGTCTTTAAGGTCCCTTCCAACCCAAACCTTCTAAGACTCCATGAAAAGACATCAGAATGTCAAGGCGAAGAGCTGCACTGTGTACATTTACTTTGAAAAGGATTTCTCACCGTCTACCTTTGCTTCTCTTTCACTTTTGTTTTATTGCTTCAGACCCTGTTACCTCCTTCCTGAGTAACTAACTGCAGCTCTCCAACCTTTTTGAGTCATGTTCCAGAGAGGCAGAGGCATTCAAGGCACTGCTAGGCAGCCACACAGGATAGATACCTCAGGAGAAGACACCACCCCAGACGTGCAGAGATCAGCCATTTCCCAGAACAGTGGATGCCATTCTCTATATCTAAGTGCAGTTTTTCACTTCCATAAACACCACCTTTGTTTTAATGCTGTTAGTCCAGCCATCCCCCTGGGTCCTGTGGCAGCTCATTAATGCCACAGGGTTGCAGTTGCCAAACGAAAGAGAGCCCCTCTTCATGCAGACACGCGTCTGCCTTCAGGGTACTGAGCAGCCTCACCTGTAATTTTGTAGAGCTGATTTATTAGGTCCAAAATGCCTTTGCACTAACCTGTGCAGTATTTGATGCACACAGCTTGTTCTCTGCTTTAGTTTCATATAAAAAACATTGCTAAACAGTTGCAGCATGTAATTTTCTGTAACCTGGATGGAGTGTGTTCTGGAGTGTGAAGAAAGCTTTGCTAGTAGTACAAAGAACAACTGGTGAAGAGACATGGAGCTAATTTTTTTATTTCTCGGCTAGCTTTCCTATTAACGTATTTGCACTGACTCAAATAGTTACACGGGTGTAAATCAGGATCAGAGGAATTCAGGGTTGGGCATCCATTCCCTCTCTTCTCTCCCAGTTCCTACTGTACAATCTCTGCAGCTGCCCTCTGCAGAATTCCCCGTTTCTCTGTCCATCATGCTCTCCATCAGGTATTCTTATCCACTGTAGGCTACAGCAGGTTTGTAAAGTGCTTGGAGATCCTCTGTCGATGGAGGCTGTGTTACCATTAAGGACAAGCACCTCTCTGCAGTCCTGCCCTCCACCTTGCTGTCACTTAGCACCCTGTGGGATGTGCCCAAGAAAATGGCCGAGCTCCTACACTGTCACAAACTGAATCCTGAAGAGGCAACACTGAAGAGACTTCTTTTGGCTGCAAACCCAGACTGCTGGAGCTGACTGCTTGTCCCAACAGAGGTGTTACCACAGCATGGCGCTGTGGGTCCTGTGGGCACTCCCGCTCCTCCGTTCTGAGCTGGACAAGGCTTAATCTGAGGAAACAGAAGAATTAAGAGAAAATAAGAAGGATTGATCTTTACCTGTGCCTCACTGGGTTCAAAAGCTTCCGGCTTTTGAGTTAATTCTTTGCTCCTTTATCCGTGCCTCAACAAAAGGATTCAAGATCCCCACACTGATATTCTCACATGCAACACAGACATCTTCATGAAAAGGAGAGCAGCTCTGCCATCGAGGACTGTTTCAGTGCACAGACTTTTTGCTTGTCTGATGTGAGACATGCACATTTCCCATTCTCAACTGTTCCTTTAGGGAACAGTTAAATTATGCCTTTTCTGATATTTTCCTGTGGGACCATGAGGACTGCTCAGGGGATGGAAGTGTTGTTAAGCAGTCACATGAGTCTTTTGAATAAGGCCATAAGGAATTCACCCTTTAGGCCATAATTAAGTGTATTATATCTTCATTACTGCTGTGCTGTGGGGTTTCCAGCAGGCCACTGTCACTGACACAGGACTTGCTCTCCAATTTGTTATGAATGCCATAAAGAGAAGGCTTTTTGCATGTCTTCTGCTGGAATTCTCCAAGCGCAAGTAACTGCTCAGTACATGATCAGCTCTCTAATTCTAATGTTCAGTTAAAAATTCATCCACCATAGAGGATGTTTACAAAGTAAAGGGAGATATGATCTTTGCCAGCTATGATTTACCGTAGATACAGCGCAATAAATAGGTACTTCTTGGCATGTGCTCCAAGGCTGGACTGAGAAAAGCAGAAGGGGTGGGGTTTTAGTTCTGTTTCGGTTGGTTGGTTTGGGATTTTTCTGGGTTTTGGGGTGTTTTTGAGGGGTGCGGTTTTTTGTTTGTTTGTGGTTTTTGTATTTTTTGGTTTTAATGAATACCTCATTATTTCCACACTTTGTCTTCATACTCCAGGTCAGCAGCTGCTAGTGAAGTTTGAGAACAACCTTGAAGGATGCCCTTTGGACCATAGAGGAACTCAATTTTGATCTCTTTAAACCTACTTGCTCACACTTTCTTGCAGAAAAATTCCTACTAGTTCCAGGATGACATTCCTGCCAGACTCTGAATGTCATCATATGGAGATCTGCTCCCACACAGAAGGGTGCAGAAAAGATGATGTGCTAATGAGCTACCTTCTTATCCCTGCTGTCAGTTCAGTGACTCTCCCTCCTCCTCCTCCCTTCCCCTGAACTGCAAATGTAATTGCTTTCCAGCAGCACTGCGAACAGCCCGGTCCATCTGCAACCCTGGAATCCCTCCAGAGGGCAAAGTCTTGGCTTTTTCCTTCAAATTATCTTGTCTTTTCTTTAGAGGAGAAGGAAGGAAATACCAACCAGGGCACTGATGCAGCCAGACTGAGCAGTTGAAATGAGGCCAGCATCCCTTTTGCCATCAGACTACCCAGGCTGTCCTCCTGCCAGTGCTCAGCAGGCCACTGCAAGCCTGTTGCCTGACTACCATGTCACTGTTATTCTGCTTGGCAGTGCAGCTTGTGCCCCTGAGCCCACTCCCCTCCTGCATTTCTCAACACATTACCTAGCACCCAACAAGCAGTATAATATCTAACACAGAATGGGCAGCCCAATACTTAACTCCTCTCCCATCTTCTTCAAGGAACTTCACCATTTCTGCATGCACAGGGCTCGGGTGCTGGCAAACAGGGTATTTGACATTGCTCACGCTGGTTGACAATTAAACCTAGGGCAAGTCACTTTCCCCTCCCACTCTTCCTAGGTGTAAAGTGGGGCTCGTACTCACTCACAAGAGGGATAGTTAGACTCAATTAACTGGTGTAAAAAGAGTTCTGTGCATTACTAGAAGACTCTGATGCAACATCTGAGCCTGCTCAGGCAAGAGGTATGCTCAGGCTAGGGCAGTGAATACAGCAAGATCAACACGAGCTTTGATGACACTTGTGGTCTACTAAAGCCATAAAATTATTTCAGATGTCATGGTTATCAGCATCTTTCTTTCACATCACCTCTCCATATGCAGATTAGAGCTTGCTAAGAGACATATGATGTGATTCTTGAGGCTGTCCTGTGCAGGGCCAGGAGTTGAACTCTGATGATCCTGTGTGTTCCTTCCAAACCAGAATATTCTGTGATTCTGAGGGGTCCTGCTTAGGGTCCTCGGAAATGAGGAGAATGAGAGATCAGCAGAGGTAAAAAACATGCATGGAAAGAGGAATTTGCCTGCTTAGTTTTCTTAAGAGGATCCATAGGTACAATATTTGTCAAATAAGAGTATCTAAGCGGTTGCTTTCATTTCTCTCATACAGAGGCAACATACCAGGAAAAAGATTTTTCAATAAAAATTTGACAAAAAACAATGATGCTTTCCAACTGTGTTGTTCCCCAACTCCCTTGTTTATGAAATCCATGCCAGCCTTTTATAGCTTTTTCAATTTAAAGGGTCATATTGAGAGCTCAGCTCTGTTTCCTGCCCTGCTTTTGTTTCTCAGTTTCCCATTTGTAGCTGTTTTTTGACTAGCCTGGTCACAAAGCATGAAATCATTTGTTTTCAAATCCAGTGCACTATGTTCTCAACAAACACACAGAAAAACTGGGGGATTCAGCTTGTAACTATTTTGATCTGATATCTTCTGGGAAAAGCCCCACGTAGCCACCAACTGGCCTTCCCACATGGATTTCTCCCACTTAAAGGCTCTTCAGATGCTCTTTAATGCTAATGCTCAGCCTTATGATGCAATCTTTGCTGCATATATCATGGATGCTGTAACATGCCACAATGACCCTTCTACTCAGGTCCTGAGTCCTCTCACAGCACGTTCCACCATGAGCAATACATAAAACGTGAAGCTATTGCACAACCATATCATGACGCCTTCTTTCCATTACCTCCGGCACAGCACCTTGCAATTCCTCTTTAATTGCTCCCATTATCTTCCTCTACCACATATATCTCTAAAGAACAGCCAAAAATAGCTCAAAGAAAATAGGACAGTTCTGTTATAGGAAAGTGGCTAAAATTTGTCTGAGGGGTTACCTCTCAGGCTCAAGGCTCCACAGATGATGCTGTGGAGTCCAGTTTTGACTTTTCTTTGGTGCATAATCCAATGTTCTGACAGAACTAAAAGACCTCACACCTGCTGATGTTTGAAAGAAGACACATGGCAAAACCATATTTATGTTCAACATAGACTAAGTCACCCTGGCTTCAAGGGAGGAAGATAAGAGACAGCTCTTGGCTTAGATTTGGTCTCTCATATTTGTATTGCTTGACTGCAAAGAAGTGCAGTACATGGGCTTTGTTAGATGAATGGAGCCCACTTCAGCTACACCATCACAGCCTGGTGCCGTTCCATCACCTTGCAACAAAATCTAAATCCTTTCTGCTGCCGCATTTAACTTGCCTATCCATGTATCCACCCACAACTGCTCTGTCACAGCCAAGTCCTTGACACACAGTAGTTGTCTGCTCCCCTTCACTTTGTCTGCTCACCCATGGAAATCCAAGGGCTAAGAAATCCTAAGGCTCTACTGTGATGCTTTGCAGTACAGGGCAGGGAAAATTTTGGAAAGCCGGTTTAATGAGGCAGTTAAGGGAAAAGAGGGATGCTTGGAGGTGAATGTGCACTCTAAGCTACCGTGCTATCAGATGTTATCCTAACCTGCTATAGAACAGTCTGCTTGTCCTGCTCATTTAGGATAAAACATACATACACAGCTCTGCCAGCAGGTCTGGAGAAGCAACAAGAAAAGCTGGAGCTTTCCTGCCATCTGGATCTAGAAAAGAACAGCCATCCACAGTCTTCTTTCGAGGAAACTTCCTGTTATAGGCTCCCATTTCAGCACAGAAGGTAATGGAGTGGGGGATAGGAGAAGAATAGCTGATGATGATTCAACTAGAGATGCAGCATGAAATGGTCCTTGGGCAATAGTTTGATCACCGCAGCCATCTTCAGGATGGGAGAGAAAAGGCACTGGCAGATTTGGAGGGATTCTTCCTACCTCTGACTCTGAAGACATCTGTTATGCACAGGCTCAGACTCAAATTAAAGGAATCACTAACTGCTTAATCTTAAGCACATGATTAAGTTCAGCATCAAGTGATTTAAACACATTCTTATCAATCTTCAATCAGGAAACCTTGATCCTTATTTTCTTGTCTAAGCTTTAAAACATAACGGGGTCTGATCATAACATACACACAGATGGTCAGTCTATGAGAGGGCAGCACTGTGACTGCCCATTCCACAGTCTGAGGCAGTGGGACATGGAATGAAGCTAAAGGCTTTGGCATTAGCCTGCAGTGATTGACTTTAGGAATAAGCTTCTGCCAACCAAGATCCTCGAGAGAAGAACACTACTGTCCTTTCACCATGCATCCACCTCTGCATGAAGCCTCTCCTCCAGACAGTGCCCAGGGGCTCCAGCTGATGCTGCAAGCTACCTGCTGCTAGGCTGGGGTCTTGGCAGATCATAGCCAAGTGCTGTGGGATTGGAGGTTGAGATTAGAGGGCAATTTAAAAAGAGAAAATTATTATCCTAAAGAATCATTAGCCTCTTAAAAGCTATAAGGCAACAGCCTTCCTATCTTAGCTAGCACAGATTTCCTAAAATGGGACACAACTAGAAAAGATTAAAATATATTGGAAACCAATCACTGTTCCACAACATGACATGCATGTAAAAAATTAAGAATAGGCTGCACATGTCCCAGCACTGCTGACAGCAATGCCACATTCACCACAAGCTGGAACACAAGCAGCTATACAGCCACTTCGTTATTATTGTCTGGAGGTTCTGGGGTAAGAGCTTATTTATTTTCTTACTGAAAAGATGTACTCAAGGAACTGTTTTCTATCTGAAACACAGATAATGGGACAGAGTCTTTCCTCAACAGTGCAATCTGTACCAAAGAGGGATTCACACATCTCTGAGGATTTGAAATATACGTGTTAGCTGAGAGTCCTGAAATCTTATACCAAGGATACCACCAAAGGAACATTTCCAGGCTTTTCCTTGAAATGAGGGGAGGGAAACGCCTATCAAAAAAAGCTGACATTGTCAGCTGTTGTCCTGGCACCAGTCTAGTGTTCCCACCTCACGAGAATCTGTCTGTGTGCTCTTTAGCCTCATGTAACCTCAGGCTATGTGTAACATCAGAGTTAGTAAACAGGTGGTGACGGTGCCTCTGCTTGTGTACAGCATTCCAGTCCAATCATTACGTAACATACCAACCACTCAAGCTATGATTTTGATATTCCACTGACACACCAGTCATCAGCTTCCAGCGTCCATGCGACCAGAGTGTCTGCAGATTTAGTCTGTCTCAGGAGAAGATTCCCCATGGTCAGCACTGTACTGCTCACTGCCAGATTTCACACTGGCCATTCAACAGGGAGGGTGCCCTGGTAAAATCTGGATCCCGATTCAACCAAACTACATCACCCTTTACTCTGTGTTGTTACGATTGGCTTTGGAGGAACAAGTGCAACAAATGTTGTACAGGGATGCAGGTAGAATTCAGATTGGATTAATTTAAGTAGATTACTTCTAAAAAAGCACATAAGCCAAATCAATCTCACTTCTCCCTCTTTTCCACCTCCTCTCAAAAAAGTCCCATTGTTTTTCAAGAGTCAAATGGGCCCAGATGCATGCAGTATTGCACCCTACACTATTCTTTACTCCAGCCAAGGCAGATAAACTGCACTTACATTCTGCTTTGATGACACTGTTACTGTCTCCACATACATATAGACATAACTAGGCAGGGTATTTGGCATTGGAAAGATACCACAGCACCTCAGACTACCAAAGAGCTGCTCAGAGATTACATTAGAATGGGAAAAATGACAAGCAAATCTCTGGCCTTGGCATAAACAGATGAAGTTACTGAATTCATCATGGCTCACCTGAGCTTCTGCTCTCATGTCAGTTCCAAAAAACTCAGCATGTAGCAGGATTTCAGATAAGACAAGGCTAGGAACATGAGAAGAATTAAAATCTGCAATGGAGACATGTCATGGCAGAGCTGGAAAAGGTTAATGCCAGAACAGGATCGATAGCAGAATCAGAGCAGACAGAGAAAAGCAGTCTCATGGGGAATACTCATAGGTCAGGGTCAGCCAAAAGAGGAGCAACATCAGGACATGGTGAGTGCAGGAAAAAGTTCAGGCTGACACTGCAGTTACACGCACAGAGAAGTTACGCAAGCAGACATGAGAACAGGTTAACAGTAAATACCTTGTTCTGTCAACACTGGATGCTGTTTTCGGCCACAGCTATTAAAACCCTGGCAAAGTATGACAGCTCTGGACGGAGCAGAACTCTATTTGATGGCGCCCACAGGTCACTGAGAGCTGAGGAACTCCTAAGAGGAGCTCAGATGACTTCAGTTGTGATCTTAACCAGCCAAGAGCTTGGTCACTGTCAGCCTATATCATTTTGCTGTCAATCCCACAGCTTCTGTGCGGTCCAGTGCCTGCTCTTCAAGTCACTATGCTCCCTGCACAGAAGAGGATGCAATGTCTCATGAGTCACTTTCCTGTTGCCTTCCAATTAGGAGGGCGGCCCACAGAACTGCACTGCCAACACTTCCCACACACTGCTTACACGGCGAGAAGGTGCAGCAGAAACATCTTCTCTGCACTTAGAAAAGCTGTTGAGTTACCCTTCCTAGCCACGCATTCCATCAAAAGGCTGGCAGAAACCTTCTCACACATGCACCAGGAGCAGGGCAGTTATAACTGGTTCATGGAGAGGCTGCTCAGGACTGCAGAAGCCCTGCTTGCTCAGGCCTTCTGACACAGCACAGCAACACAGCTACCATTGCTTACAGAAGTGCACCCGTGACTTATACCCAGAGAACAAAAGCAAAGATACAGCTTCTGGGTACAGACTTCTGGTTCCTGCCCGGAGGAGGGAGGTGAAGTCAGTGCCTGGAGTTATAGACATATCTAGGTGACACAAAGCTGGGGCAGAAACTCCAGCGGTCACTGTAAGCCCAGCTGCTGGAGCCGTGCAGTCCAGGGCTCTGCACTGACAGTGCCATGCGTCACAAGCAGCACGGGTGAATCAGCCCAGCAGCTCCCAGTCTTATACGTGTCTGGAGTCAGCTTCCCCCAAACACACCCCCTGTGTGTGCAGACACAGGGAATTCACCTCGATTTATGCCAATGCTCTGACTCACCCTGTTGATCAGCCTTCTCTCTTTGCAGCCACTACAACAGCAGTCTTGGCCAGGCAGTCCAGTGCCTGAAGCCTGGACACTGGAGTTCCTCCTGCCTACTTTCTGTTACTGCCACAGCCTATGACTTGATGCAATATGTTCTCAGAAGCCTTCTGTTTCCATCTTAGTGCAGGACAGCACAACCTTTCCGCTACATGGCCCCAGTGTTCCATACAGGGCAGAAAGGGAATCTTCCCTCCCCAAAAAGAGCATCGTAAGACACACATATCGCTGGGTTTTTTGTAAAGCCAAACCAGATTTCAAAGAGACTGTGACCAGAGCCATTGCCAGTCTGGTAACATGAGCACAAAAAGCATGACTTCTCTTCAAAACAGGATTCATCTTATTTCACTAGAAAAATTCTGTTCCCACATGGGCTACAGATGCACTTTCTGACCTCTCATTCCAGAGGGCTTGGAAGCATCACATCCACTAAAAACTCAACTGAAAGAGGTTTAATGTTGAAATAATTTTATCTTCATAATCTACAATAGTTTTAAAGTATTTGAGAGTCATGATCTCACCATGATGGAAACTGTAACACCAAGCTTTCAAATGCTGCTACAGCAAACTGCCACAAAGGTTACGAAGCATGGAACGCACCAGGACAACCCAGGACTGGTCACAACCAACACACACAACAGCTCCTGTTTCGATCTTGCATGTGGTTGAACATAGGAGGACAATGCCCTTCATCGGCCATACAGAAAATCCAACAGCTACTGATTACTTTTGGGCATTCTCAGCTATCCAACCACGCAAGTTTTTGCTGTTCCCACATGCAAGAAGGTGGCAGGCACTTGGCTTCAGAGAGCAGCATGACTGGTTACAGGCAGGAGTCTACAGAGCTTTGGAGAGATGCTCCAGAACTGACTGCTGCCCCACAGGATGGGAAGGATGGTGTGGACCGACTGCTGAGCAGCACATGTCACTTATGCATTTGTGCTCCAGGCTGAACAAGAAGTGTTTCTGTGGAACCTGCGCGTCTTCACACAAGTTCTCATGCCTGTTATCCTGGCACTCATTTTTGTCTTCTGGGGCAGAGACAGCACGAGCTGATACACAGATGCTCTCTCTGAATTAAAGAGCTGGCAGATCTTGCTTATGATATTTGCCAGGGCACCACAAGGAAGACAGGCAACACTTAGCAGGTGTGTGAGTCATTTCTTGGCTTATTAAGTAGCTTTTTTCCATAACATTTTGTTCTAAATAAATAGCATTGGGCTTTAAGTAAGGTGGTGATCATGGCATGTTCTGCTCCTCATCTTTGGGAAGAGCACCTGTAATTAGGAAGGACAGGTCTTTGGATCTGCTGGGCTAATCACAGGAAGATTCAGAAAAGGAAACTGCAGACCTAGGTTACCAAACTAAAGGGCAAAGAAAGCAGGGTTTTATTTTGATACAGCTGAGAACTAGGTGCACAAAACCTAAGTGGACATGACTCAGGAATTCACAAAAAGAATGGAGCTACTGTTGAGACACAATCTGTCCTGTTAATACCACAAAACCAAACATGCAAGCTCACATACAACACATCTACACCTATTTTTCAAACCACAAACAGTTTTCAATGTATGTGCCAGAGATACTAAAATATAAGGACAAATATTTTCAGCAGGACTGCAAATTTCCTTCAGAGAGAGACACAGTCTTTACATCAGAACACAAAATTCTGCCCAGCATGGCCACATTTAAAGCAAAATCTTTCAGTACTTGTCACTAACAATAATCTGCTTGGTATGAGCCACAGTCTCAGGACTTTTTGGGTTTTATGGTCACAGCAATGAGACTTTCAGTCATTCTAGAAATAAACAAATCTGATTTACTGACACAACAGCATAGAATATCTGTCTTCCTCTGCATAAAGTGTCACATTAGGGAGGTCATTTGCATGCAACTCAAATATTCAGAAGAGTGAAATATAACATAAGTGAGTCATACTTACACAAAAAACTATAAAGGAGAAGGGAGGCAGTGAAGGAGGAACTTCTTATCGAGATAGCTACTTATCACTCTTTCTCCACACTGATCCATAAATCCCACACATTGAGGGGCTGGGTTATTGCTTTGATTGTACAGTCAACACACATATCTTCCTGCCCTGGAGCAATCAAGAGTCTAAACAAAAGCACTGTGCCTACTCTCCTTTTTGCCTTGATAAGGACCTGGATGGGGGGTAGCAGGTGGGTTTTCTTTCTCTCTCAGATGAAGACTATTAATGACTGTTTCAGGTGCAAATTCATCTCTCCAGCCATTGCAAAGAGGGGCAGGGCTGCTAGGAGGCTGGCTGCTCTCCTTACAGTCGGGAATGTTAGGGTTACCAGATGCCTGGTAGAGGGAGGACTTTGCTCCTCTTTGTGCTGTTTAGTCTTGTTGCAAACTTTGCCCTTACTCTCTCTTTATAGGCCCCTCTCATCTCTTTAGCTGTGTGGTTTATAGGCTTTGTTCCCAAGGAGAAATCTCTTGTGCCTTTATTACACTTGGCAGCTTGCTGCTTCCTCTCTTCAAAAAGCGTGCTGGCTACTTGTGGACCTTTCTTAAAGCTTGGTGTCTGACTTTACAGCTCACTTCTCTGCTGCTAAGTAGCACATGAATTTCAGCTTCCTTCTACCCTTCAGAATTCCAGATGATACTGTAATGTTGTTTTATCTGGGATTTCTCAGTAGGCAAGGGATGAGATGGTGATTCAGGGTTTGCATTTGTTCTGCAGCCCTTGCTTTGCCATTAGCGCATCAATCAGATATTTCAGAACTCTCAGTTTGTGCTTGTTTAAGGGCTTTGTGGTCATGCTCTAGCTAGCTGCGTTGTAGAAATTGAATCCATAGCATCTAAGCCACAGAGAAGCAATGCTTATTATGAAGACACTGTGACAATCTGGGTAAGAACAGCTGCAGGCACGTCAGGACAAAACCTTATCACTGCAAACTGATGAAGCCTCTCCGACACTACAAATCTGTGGAAATTCTGGAGCTTGGCTACACTCCAGCTACTTCCTGTGATACTCCTGAAATGAAAACTTTCTGCTCATCAAACAAAGGCACCGGATGGAAAGGCAGTAGGTAATAGAGGTAATGACATCACATAATCTCTGTTGCAATTAAATCTACATAAAGAACTTATTTTTCTGTTATTGGCCCCTCATGTAGAGGAGTAGGGGGTGCAGATTTAAAAATCTGCACCCTCTGCAGATTGCTGCTCTGCAGGTTAGGATATTATCTTCAAGCTAAGCCACTCATGTCCAGTTAATGCTCATATCCCTTTGTGTGAATTCAGTTTCAATAACAGGGCTTTAGTTTGCTCAACTGCGACTTACTTTTCATGTCTCAAATACAGGCACCTCTTACTATTTTTCGTGGTACCTGCCCCACTTATATATTTACATTCTTTGCTAATAAACTCTTGGTTTGTGTCTCTTCTTTCACCATCCTTGACACAAGCACTAGGAGTTCTAAGAACAGTGCTTTTCCTTCAGATGTGGTAATTTTTTTAAAGAACTCACAGCAATCACCACCATCCTGTCTTTTATTGGTTTGCATCTAAGGTATCTTTGGTCTTGGCAGTCATATCGTTGCCTGTAATCTCACTTCTATCTTGATCCTCTTTTTATTTGACTACAAAGCTTCTTAGTGGGTTTTTAACTCTTTGCGAATGTGCAAAATGGCCCTTACTTCTGCAGCCCTTACTTCATTACATAGCTAAGTGCCAAAACAGAAGTTTCTCTGTTGCATTATTCCTTTTCCACCCTGTATGAGTTCCCTATTATTTCTTAAACTGTTATTGAAATCAGCTGGTTACTTCCCTAAACAGTTATCCTTCCCTACTTAGGATGCAAATCACAGATTTGCTTTCTACCTTTGAATTAAAATTTCTGTTGTTCTTCCACGTTTCTGTCTTTGGACTCCTCAGTCTACCTGCTTGTATCAACCAGTTCCTTCAGGTTTTTTTCTCAGACCTGCTTAAAGTTTTAGCTATAAGCCCATTTTTCTTCTTTTTATACTGCAACTGGAACTAAATCACTTCCTGAAGTGAAACTAAATGACAACATTGCATCAGCCCAGATAAGATGCTGACTTTTACAACCAGGGCTGAGGTTCCCAGCCCCAGCCTTGTGAGCCCGTGCCTCCTCCATCAGTGTCTCACCTTAAAGCTGTCAGTGTGGACATCCACATGACTCCCCAAAATGCCCCTCTAGTGTTTGGGCAGCAGAGTGAGGCCATGGGTTGAAAAGAGCAGGGGATTATACTGTACCAAAAGATGAGCCAGTCTGGTTCATGACTCACAGCCTGGCACTCAGATGAGCTCCTAGGTTTGGGATGCTGTGGGCTCAAGCAAAAGGAGTTTCCACAAGTTTGTACTCAGATTTTAAGTTCAGTGTCCAATTTGTTCATCCCTCAAGGTAAGGTAGTAGGAAGTGTTTGAGCTTCTTTCCTACCCTGCTACAAGCCTACACGCTGTCTCTGCTCACTATATCTACCTTTAACCAGTAAAAAAAACCCTCTGAAATTGTAGTTCTGATTCTTTATAGAGAATTTTTTTTATGTATTAGTGCTGGAAGGGACTTTGTCAGCAACATGGAACGTGAGAGAGGGACAGGATGACCAGAGCAATCAAGGCCAGCTCCTGCCAGTGGGGTCAAAACTACCCACCAGCTTGAAGTGAGAGCAGGGTGGGGGAACGCAGCAAAACCCATTGTGCAGCAGATCATTCTGGTGTACAACTCGAAATCCAAAATTGTAGTGATGGGTTTTCTTAAAGGACCTCTCAGCCAACTACCAGGCCACTGGCAGGGTATTGATGACATGTTAAAATGCTCATTAGATATATGGATTTATTTTTTCCCCCTCATATAATCAATTCAAATACAAATCAAGTTTATTATGTCTCCATCCAGTTTGTCATTCCCATCCGTGAATTGGGCACACTGCAAAATCTCCCAACACAGCTGACAACAGTCAGAGCTGTAGCAGTCATGGGGTGAAGGGACTGAATGTGGAATAAGCATCAGCTTAAGTTCTGTCCTGCAGAAGAATCCCCCAAACTATCACCTTGTCCTGACTTGTTTTTCAGTCTGGCATCCTTACAGTACTTTTTTCCCTGTATTTTACAGTTTTTCTCTTTAACATACTGGTATGTCCTTTGCCATTTTTAGTTCCCTTTACTCAGGACTGTATTTAACCTCATGAGTTAATGCATTTAAAAATGGAAGTGTGTTCCCTTAGGATGCAGCAAACAAATTCAAATATACCCATTTCCTATATGTTCTATATGTCTTTCCTGATCCCCAAGTTTTAATACAGAAGCTCTGACAATGCAGCTTCTGCATTCCCATGTTTGAAACAAGGCTGACTGCATGTTTCTATGGTAAGTGTTCACATCTGGAGGGGATATGTAAATGCCAGAAGAATTGGATCCCTCAAACAGAAGTGAGTAAGACCCCTGGTGATGCACGTGGATGTGGCTTTGTGAATATCACGTGAATAGCACTGATTTGCATTGCTTTAAAAAGTCTGTGGCATTGTTTGAGCTTCACCTCCAGTTCCGGTAGCTTTTATCTTTACTGAAGCTTTCAGGAAAGGAGGACAATTTAGTGTTTAGATTCCTGTCTGCTCACTGTAGAGAGGAAAGCAGGGCCAAGCTGTCAAAAGATGTGGTGGTATCTGGAAATGATCTGGCAATCCTCCTATCCCCAGCTGATATTTTCTGAACAGAACAACTTTTGCTAAGACCCAGTATGTGCCCTCAGTTTATTGAAGTAAATAAGAGCCTGACACACAAGCCACTGCTATGTGTCATGCCAGCCCTGTTGCTGGTTCCTCTGGCTCTAAGGTGATTCACCACTATCCTGAAAAACAGGCAGCCCTGGCACTGCTGGTCACCCCACACTAACATGGGAATGCTTGCTCTGGGGAAGCATAGCATATACTGCTAAAGAGAAAATAGCTCCTCCTTTTCCTGAAACCTAGAAAAACTAGTTTCAGGAGTAACAAATGATTGCCTTTTTCTCTTTCCCAAAGGTTTCAGGCCAAAGTAAACATTCTTACTTCTGTTAAGAGTTTTTTTAAATTATATTAACAGAGTATGACCATTATATTCCATTTCTTTTTCCCTGAGTCACTTTTAAACTGTTGAAATCTATGGTTTTTCCCTCCTCCTTTTGTTGTACTACAAAATCTACATGGTGTTCCCTAACAGTTAACTCCACTGCTGCTCCGCATCCTCACTCATACCTGTTTGAACATTCATGTGGTTGAGTTTGGTGGTCTGTTCCCCTGGCCTTCTGAACACAAGCTCCAACAATACCAAGAGACACTAAAGTCTCCTTTATACCCACCTGCTTCACTTACACCACTGCACCTACACTGTCTACAAGGCACCTTTTCTGCTCAGCCCTTTTCCCCTAGTGATCCTCATGCCCTTGGTTTATTTAACCAAAGTACAGTGAAGGTACAGTCAACACAGAAAAGAATGAAAGAAAGCTTGAAAGAACAAAAAAATATTAACCTCTTGCTGTATATGCCACAACTTCAGTAATAGTCTTCCCCTGGGCTCTGCTCCTAATGATGGAGCAATATCCCAATTTCCACAAGAAAATCAGGGACTTCAAAAGGAGTTTCTAACCTCATACCTCATTGATCTCATTGTACAGCACTGCAGGGAGCAGAGACCTGTAGTGTTTAACTGCTGTGGGATCTGAAGCTGCTTCCCCAAGGCTTTTGCTGTATACATTGGCTCTCCAGTGTAAATCTGGCTTAGCCAAGCAGCAGAGCCTTTTGGCAAAGGCAGACATACAAATGAGACAGCTCTGCAAAGGAAAGGGGCAAATTTTCTCTCTAACCAGCAAGCATGCAGTCACCTCCCAGTAGTATAATTCTTAATTTCTTGGTCCAATTTTCCTTAGCTTAGTACTAGCAGATAAGATACCTACAGCTTTGTTTGTCACACGTGCATAACCCAGTGCATTTCTCAGATCATGGAATCACAGAAGATGCTGAGTTGGAAGGGACCCATCAGGATCATCAAGTCCAACTCCCAGCCCTGACCCCAAGAATTACACCATGTAGCTGAGAGTGTTATTCAAACACTTCTTGAACCCAGACAGGCTTGGTGCTGTGACCACTTCCTTGGGAAGCCTGTTTCAGTGCTCAGCCACTTTTGGATGAAAAACTTTTTCCTGATATCCAACCTAAATCTCCCCTGACTCAGCTTCATGATGTTCCCTCGAGTCTTGTCCTTGGTCACAAGAGTGAAGAGATGGGCACTTGCCTCTTTGGTCCCCCTCATGAGGATGTTGAAGACCACAATGAGGTCTCCCCTCCGTCTCCCCTTCTCCAGAATGAACAAACCAAGAAGATGGATAAAATTCACACCCTGGGAAAAGCTGAAGAAAGAGGTCAGATTTTTTTTTTTAGTGGTGTTACTAAGACCAGAACCTAGCAAGACCTTTTTCATCTTATCTTTTAGACTGATTCGTCTCTTTTTCTGCTCTTAATAATGAGGATGCACCTACAGTCAAGTGTTTTAATACTTTTGTTCACTACGCATGGGGGGCTTGCTCAAATTTCCTTGATCTTAGCAGGAAAAAAAATAAAGAACTAAATACGAAAAATATACAGTTGCTCTATATCTACAATGGGAGATAGAGGACTGGCTTAATTTCCAGAAGACACTGGTTTCATTTGATTGATAGGCCACAACATTTTAGCACTGATAAACTCCCGCTAAGGCAGGAATCTTGTATGTTAGGAGACAGGATCTACTGACTGAAAAAATGTAAGACTAGAGATTTATTTCTTGTTTTCCAAGAGGAGCTTTGATATAGACAGCTGATAACAGTTTCTGGAGCATTTTCTGGTCTGACTAAGGCCTTTGAATACAGCAGCTGTACAAACAGGTGACAGATTCACCTTCTGCCTACGGAAAGAGACCATTGGAAAAGGATTAAGAGACTGCAAGCGTGTGCCAGCATGGGTGTGTGGTGTGAAGGGCTGGGAGCATGCCATGCCAACCCCATACCTTTGAGCCTGAGTAAGACAGAGAAGGTGACTGGGAAAAGCGCAAGTGGAGAGGAAAATGAAGGAGCTTTGGGCTCTGTTACAAGGCTGACCTTGTGAAGGGTCATCCATGGTGACAAGTCAGAGAGTCAGTCATGCAGGGCAGGAGAAAAGGACATGCTGTGTAAGGCACAGAGCAGCAGGGCAGATGTGAGAGACTCTTGCCACCCGTGGTGAACACACCACAGTACAGGGAGCACCCACCAGAGTCTTTGTGTGCTGTAGCTGCAAAGCCCTGTTAAGTGGAGTGGAAAGGTGGTTGCTAGTTGGATGGGAACCAAAAGGAAACTAAATAAATGACTGTAAATAGACTGTTTAGGTTGATTAAGTGCAGAGGACAAGAACAATAACGAGGAACACTTCGGTAGTTTTGCTTCTCATTCTTTCTCCTCCTCTCTCACTAAAATGAACAACTTCGTAATGTGAAAAGTTCACCTCTTTAGTTGTCACAACCTGCCTAAAGCTGGTTTACAGCTGGGTGTCCATCCCATACACAGACAGAACTTGGACCCATCCACAAAACAAATGTTATGTATTACAAGCTGACATTCCAGCCTGGATATAGTACTAGGGAAAATGCACTCAAGTACCTGGATTCAGCACCATGTCCTTGCATTTGTGCGGATGTTATTATTCTGTTTCACCTAAGTGCCTTACGCCTCGGCCCTGTTGACGTCGGGAGCTGTCGCTTCACCCTGTTAAATATTAACTGCTTGGTTTTCCAACGCAGCACCTCAGGTTCTGGGACTATGCCAAAGCCGGGAGCGTGGGGCAGGCTCCAGAGGAGGGCTGGCCCGCTCATTCCACCCCAGCTTCTCCCTTCTGGGCACGGCGCGCTCTGCTCCAGCGGCCTCTGGGGTCTGGCAGCGGCTGATCCCCTGGCATCCCTAGGCGGGAATCTCGCACCCGGCGCTGTTGGACAGGCCGACCCCTCCTCTGGCGGGCCGGGGTGTCCCGGGCCGGGCAACCCCGCCTGACGCAACCCGCGCCCCGCTTTGCCCCACGCGCGGCGCCGCGAAACCTCCCGCCCTCGTTGCATCACCCGGGCGGGGCGGGGCGGGCGGCCCGGGCAGCCTTTAAAGCGCCGCGGCGCCCGAGCCGCCCCACGAGAGCCCGCAGCCGCAGCTCCGACATGAAGCGCGACCCGCAGCATCCCGAGGAGCGCCCGGAGCCGCCGCCACACCCGCTCCTCTCCTCCTCCTCCTCCTCGCCCTCGGGGCAGGCGGAGGGCGCGGAGCTGGCGGCGCCGGTATGGATCTTCGGGTACGGCTCGCTGGTGTGGAGGCCGGGCTTCGAGTTCACGTCGCGCAAGGTGGGCTTCATCCGCGGGTACAGCCGCCGCTTCTGGCAGGGGGACACCTTCCACCGCGGCAGCGAGAAGATGGTAAGGGGGGGGCAGCCCGGGGGGGGGGCCGCGGGGGGGCCGGGGTGCGGGCCCGGCTCCGACGC
>VZRV01009893.1:304387-382163 GCA_013398115.1 Falcunculus frontatus
GGTGTCGCGGCTCGGCTCTAACGCGCTGCCTTTTCTCTGCCCACAGCCCGGCCGGGTGGTGACGCTGCTGGAGGACTGCGGGGTGAGTACCGGGGGCGCTGGGAGCTGGCCTGGGCGGGGGGTGTCCGCGCCACCACCTGGAAAGGTGTGGCGGCAGCCGAGTGCTCTTGAGCCCCGCCGGGATCATGGCGGGGGAGGGGGTGGGGTGTGTTACCTTTCTCTGCCCTGTTATCAGTTGTGCGGAGACCCCCAGAGTAAGGGAGCCTTGACTGGAAACATTAGCGGGCGGTTGGACAGAGCACTGCAGTTACAGCATCCCATAACCACCTTGCTCTTTCACTTTTAGGCGTGCACGTGGGGTGTAGCCTATGAAGTCCGTGGGGAACAGATTGCTGCATCACTCGAGTATCTCAACATGAGAGAAGCTGTCCTGGGAGGCTATGACACCAAGTTGGTGAAGTTCCACCCTCAGGAGAAAGATGCAGAAGAACCCATCCTGGCTCTTGTTTACATTGCAACACCCCAGAACCCCTCTTACCTTGGCCCAGCATCTGAAGAAGACATTGCAGCTCAAATCATTGTCTCAAGTGGTTGTGCTGGTCATAACATTGAGTACTTGCTGAGACTGGCAGACTTTATGCGCTACTTTTGTCCTCAAGCAGAGGATAAACATCTCTTCTCCATCGAAGAGGCTCTTATTTCCATCCTCCCGTGTCTATACTACACAGAGGAGTCTCTAGAAGAAACTGCAAGTGTCCCTCAGAAGTCTAAGGGTTGAAATAGGAAATTTTTTTTGCAGGGTTCAGTAGAAGGGACATAAGAGAGAAGAAAGCAGTGTGGACAATCCTAAGTCTGATAAAATATACTGGACTGAGTGAATAAAGGGAGAATTAGCAAGTAGTTGGGGAGGGAGGAAGTGAAGAGTAAAACGCTTCTATAGGACTTGCAATTAGTACCTGTTACACTCCTTATCTGTAGCATCATGATACCCATCACTGCTTTCCAGATGGAGAGCAGGGATCTTCCCAGGAACTCTGCTCTGTAGGATTTGCTTCCGAGAGTCAAACCTGAGGCACTCATTTTCTTTAGAGAAAGAGGCTCATCTATTCTGTGCACTTTCTCTTTTTTTCTTTTCTTTTTTTTCTTTGGAAACTAGTTGAGCAGGACTTGACTGGGTTTAAGCAGTATATATGTACTTCTACCTCAGATTGGCAAAAAGCTGTTTGTGTGGTGGTGGAGACTTTGGCAGATTCTGCCAAATAAAACCTTTTTTTTTTTTCTCCCCTGCCTTGTCCCACCTCCAGTACAATGACCTGACACTAAATTTTAGAACGTTTGTGCAATATTAAGTGAACAGGCCTCTTTATGCTCTTGTGGATCCTACTTCTGTATGTTGTGAGGGATCACAGTAATGCACTTATTTTCTAAAATGTCATACTGTATTTATTATGTGTTATATTTCCTCTTAGGAGGGGTATCTAAACTACTCACATGCCACAGTGGTATGCAGCCCACACTCAACCTTGCATTTGTGCCTTCTAGATTTGAATCTGTTTTCTGAGGAGCTAAGCTTGCTTTAATGACAAGCTTTTTTCCAAGCTTCACTGACTTCGTACTGCTACAGACGTAACTGACTCTGTAAGAAATGGTCCTGCCTATGTGGGAAACCTGTGCTGCCTGCAGGAGAGCTGTCAGGATGTAGGAGAGCTTTAACTAGCCCTGTACTTGATAAACCTCTGGTGCTTCAGGATAAAGTGGGTTTCTGCAGGAGCATTTGAGGGTTCTAGTTCCATACAGGGGTGTCTGTCTGGCACACTTTCATTTGACTGCAAAGGACTGTGGCTGAGCATACCTGTAAGCCTGTGAGCTGCTGAAAAGCCTGCCTTGATCATGTTAAGCAGAGGCACTGCTGCAAGCTTGGACTTTTTCAACTTCACGTATTAACAGCATAAAAACCCATAGTATTTTGTGAGAAAACTGCTGCTGCTACTGCAACTGCAGCAAAATCACTCTTGAGAGCTGACCCCTGGGACTGTTGGCTTCTCCCAAATACCATGTGTTTTTTTAATTATAAAAAAGGCTAGGGACTGTTTGTATTACTGTGGCTTGTATGTATATGAAGTAGTACGGTGCTGTGCCCAGTAATAAAACAAACTGACAAAGTCAGTCTCATGTACTTTGGTGTTGGTCTTTTTCATTATGGACTTAGAGTTCAAACTAAGAAGTCTTTTTCTTTTTTTTAAATGGTGATTGTTGGTTTGTTTGTTTTTTTAAAATCAAAGCCTTAACTGCGCTGAAGCTCCTATGGATTTTTTGGTGGGTTTTGTTTGGTTTGTTTTTTTAATCATTTTGCTGCTGAGCAGCATGCCTCTGCTGTATCTGCTGGAAGAAACTGATTGACTCTTTCCCTTAGAGAAAAGGGGATTCAGTGACTTTCCAGCTCTTGTTGCTTGTGGAGTGCTGGTACTGACAACAGACACAAGCCAGCCCTCCAAACTCTGCAGGGCAGGCACAGAAATGTAATTCTTCTTTGGCAGGTCAAAGGATTTTCATTTTGAGTGTAACCTGGCATAGCTGTTTCCAAGAAGTAATAGTGGAAGGACAAGAAACTGCAGCTGCAGCCAGATCTGCTGGCTGCAGTCAGGGAGTCAGTTATTTTTCCTCTGCCTTGTGCCTCACGTGGTGTGTACAGGGGTAATGTGTACCCTCACACTCCTCTAGTTACCAGCTCTGTCAGCACCAGCAGATCACTGTACCTACCAGTAAAACCTGCCTCAAGGCTTGAGTGATGGAGTGAAAACTAATTGAAACAACTGAATATGCCACTAATTAAAGGCAGTTGGGTGTTTCAGGGATAACAGACTAGAGAAAAGTATGCTTTCACTGTCCTGTGGAGGCTGTCACTTCAGCTGAGCAGCTGCACCATGGGGGCTAGGGTATCTTCCAGCTGGAAAATCAAAGGGTTAAAGATTCAACTTACCTGCAGGGAAACACTTCCTTACTAGTACAAGACTGGGGTGAGATTCCAGAATAACTCCAGATAAGACAAAACCATCTTCACACCCTTCAAATCTTCCCAGGCACAAAGATGCCAGTGATGGGAATTAATATCAGATGTGCACTAAGCAACCTGCATTACCATTGCACAGGGAGAGCCCCTTACTTTGTCCTGCCTAGCCTGGCTTGGCCCCATGATCTTTCACATCTGGTAAAAGACAAGCAATGAATGCTTGTGAAGCACCCAGCTCTACTAGGAATGTTCCTTCAGTGGCTGTTTCTTCTTCCCTGAAAAACTTCACTGTTTTAAGCACAGGTACACTACTCCACTGAATTAACAATTTTCTTTCCAAGGAATTCTTTGTACTGGACTTCCAATAAAAGGACCCCATTTTCTCATCAGAAGTGGTGAATATGGCAGCTTGCTGCTGTCACTCTGTCACTGCCTCTTCAAGTCAGTAAGACAATGAGGTATCATGTAACTTCTTTCTCCCAAGGCTTTTATTGTGTCCTGTGAGTCTGGGAACTGGTCACATTTTGGTCAGTTGATGAATTTAAAAGGTTAACATGCCAGATTTGAACTTTGGCCATGTGAGTGAGGAGAGATGCCACCCTGCAACATCTGCTACATGCCCAGACTTTGTACTGCTACTAGAGGTGGGGGTTGCTTGCCTCTGATGAACCAGGTGGGAGGAATCTAATTGCTGCCTGGAGGCAGTCTCACAGCCATGGCACTTGGGAGTGCCAGGTCAATGGTGACACACAAAGACAGTGTCCTACCCCAGATATATTTCACTGTAGGTTTCCTCTCTCTGTGCCATGACTTGCCAGCCCAAGCGAAGCAGCTGGCTGTGGGTGCAGCTCCAGCTTCCGGCAGCTCTGCCACTGACAACTGGCCTGGGAAAGAGCACTCACCATTGTTGGGGGGTGGGACAACCAGTGTTGCCAGACACTTCTGGAGATGCTTCCCTATCCAATGGCTTCTTCTTGCATGTGCAGTTTTCTCTGACTTCCCTATGACAAGCTTGTGCCTATCAGGTCACCTCACATTAGAAACCGATTGCAATGGAAACACATTTACAAGCGCTATCAATTGCATACTCCCCAAGTCTAAAACCAGCACAGTTCACATGATTTCATTTCCATTTTCCTGCCCAGCAGTTCCCACACATGGGCCTGAGTCACCATTTCCTTGAGTACATTAAGACAGGACCCACCCAGCTGCTTTGCAGTGGCACAAGCCAACTAAATAAAGTAGACGACAACAGATAATCCAGCCCCAGCCTCCATATGTTAAAGCACTCCTGAGGGCAAATGGTCCTTAAAAGGGCAGGGCAAAGGATAAGGAAACTCAGCAATGTTGAAAGGATTCAGAGAAGACCAGACCAAGAGAAAAAATCTCTGGTTTTTAGGTGCTACAGTATCATCAGTTTCAAGGCGGTGTCCAGAACAGAGGAGACCACACAGGTAAATCTACCAAAGTGATTCCAGCTTTAGTAAAAATGTGGGTTTAATATAGCATCTCCAAGTTGTGAACTTACCTGTGCTTCATGTACTTCTCCAGGTCAGAAAATTAGTGAGACCAAACTCATACTTGTGGCTGATGGCAATAAATACATGCAACTTGGCAAGGGAAGGAGGTGATAGGAGAGGGGACAGGAGAGAGAACAGACCAGATTTCCTCAAATGGATGCAAAAGCAGCCAATGGCTTGCTCAAGTCTACCTGAGGAGAATGTACATTTGAGCATCCCAGGAGTAGGGCCAGCACAAATTTTGAAGGCTACTGAGGAGCCAGCCCAGGATCTCAGTCCCAGGAGGAGCTGAAGTGGGGAGGTGCAGATCTGCATGCACGCCCACAGGCTTGAGAGGGTCCCTGGGGCTCCGCCATGTGTGGCAGGGAGAGTCTTGCAGGTGGCCTGCAAGTCCCAGGGAACGGCACATGCCGGACTTAGCATCTGTTACAGGAGCTGCAGCTGGTTGTATGTAGCACATGTTATTCCATATGTGTCTGCTTGCTGCTCAAGAGACGGGCTGAAATGTGGATTTAATTACCTACAAATGTTTCACAGGCAGAGGAATAGCAAAAGATAACACCTCAAAGAATGCTTATCAGTGCTCCAGATCGGCCCCTGCAGCCGGTGCTGCTCTGTGACGGAGCCTGCAGAGGCCGTGCTGGCCGGCACTCCCCTTGCAGCACACTGAGCACAGGGTGGAGATGTCCAGAAACCACATCTGGCTTGGTAACAGCCTGTTCTTCTCCTCTCGCTACCAGGAAAGCTTGGAGGGAAAAGAAAGCAGGGGAAAAGAAAGAGGGTCTACTGGGTGTACAGGTGCACCAGGATAAGGGAGACAGATTTTGCTGAAGTATCAAGACATTGTCACCTGTGTGCTTTGACACTTCTCCATATAACACAGTCCAGATAGTTCAGTGCCAGAACGGGAGCACTGCTGGCGTGTCCCAAAACCTGGTAGTCAGTCTAGGGCTGAAAATTTAAATCAGGTGTTATCACATTCAGTGCAGTAATTTCAGCCCAGCAGCAGAAGGGAAAACAAATGAGCAGAATTTGGATGTGAGATGTTCCCCGAGTCAGACTTCTTTCTCACTTTGGTGCTGCCAGTTTTCATAACAGGGCACAGACTTCAGGAGCACCCAATTCAAAGAGTGTTTTTTAGAACTCAAGGACCGATGCAACATAAAAAAGTGCAATCCCAGTGCATGACTGAGCCGTGATGTGCCACAAGCACCCAGCCCAGCTCAGTACACAATCAGCCCCTGTGCATGGGAGGAACAGGAAGGGATTAACAAAATTGATTCGCAGTCAGGCTGTGGAAAAACTACACTTGCAGCAAAACTAGCTGCTGCTCAGAGGACTTAGGAATTTCCTACTAACTAGTTGCCTTGGCTTAGGTAAAAACCTCCCTGATTTATATGCTGTATTAAAATTATGAGAGAAGCCCCTTGTGGCTTTGAAGGAGCCTTGAGCCCTGGAGGGAAGGGAGGGCGGAAGGAAGTGGGCATTCTGGGCAGCACTGGGGAAGCTCTACATGCTTTGTTTACAAACCCTGTACACTTTTTGTTTGGCTTTTGGATGTGTTTTATCCTTTCTCAACTCCCTTTTCATCTCATCATAGTGCCAGCCACACTGATGAGTGTTTATGCTTGCAAATTCCTGAAGCACAGCCAGTACCTTGAACTCTAGAGAATGAGACTGAAATAACGTAAAAGGTCAGGGAAGTTCAAAGACAGAGGAGCTGTTTTCCTAGCTGGGGACACCACACTGTTCCCAGACCACGCTGGGCTGCTCTGGGAACACAAGAACAAAGACTTCTCTCTTATGTCCTCCTGTTTACGCTGCTTTTTGCCTCCCTCACCTCACTGTTTTAAAAGGACTCATTTCCATGAAGCTTCAGTTAAAACCACCAGGGATCAATTTGGCCTAAGGCTGACAACTGAAGAGACACTTGATAGCTACCGGCACTTAAAACTCCTGTCGCCAAAGGAAAGGGGAAGTTTTTATCCCACTACCCGAGTCCTGCTAGCTCACATAGCATGAGCAAACCCCAGAGTGCTGCTTTGTCCACAAGCAGGTATCAGCTATTGAGGCACCTGGAAATCTCAGTGTTTCACTCACAGAAAGGCAAGTCAGAGGGTGACTTTTGGAGAGGAGAGGTTTCATGTACCCATGCTGGTTCACAAGCCTGACCTTCAGAAACATGATGAACCTGCACCTGAGCTGGCTGGGCACACGCTGGGTACGTGCAGCTCACCTGTGCCATGCAAGCAGAGAGCTCTGGCATGCTGGGCACCCTGCTCATGCCCACGAAGCCCTGCAGGCACTTCCAGCCGCACGTCTCTGCACACCGGGGCCTTCACTGCCACCTGCACACACATGACACAATGTGCTCACTTGCACAGCACCACACCTGCCCCACGTGCCCTCATGCACTGGTGAAGGGAGGCTAGGGAATGGTCCAGGACAGTGTGGGCACTGGGTTTCACTACTTTCTGGCCTCAGCTCTCTGCTTTGCCTTAAACTGAGGCTGTGGCCTGAGAGACACCAGCAGCACAGACAATATGGAAGTCATTTCACAGACGCACATCCAGCCCACTTACAGCAATTAAAACCTAGTCTACAAACGAACCGCCTGGAGGGCAACCACAGCCAGCTTACTGATATTAAACTGTCTACACAAAGCATATGTGACATTTGAAAACATTTAGAAAACAAACTTTTAAAAGCAGCTTTTTGTCCCCTCCTTGTCTAGAGGCGCACCAGCCTTTCCTAACTCCGAGTCCGCACCGAGGAAGCGCGTGATACCATGGGAGGGAGAAGGGAGGAGGGAGGAGGGAGGAGGGAGAAGGGAAGGAGCAGGCGCTGCCCTGGCCCCCGGGGAGGCGAGGGAAGGCCGGGGCTGCCCACCTCTGCCCACCCCGCGGGCACCTCCCGCCGGGGCAGCGCTGGCACATGTGCCTCCACGTGTCACAGCACCAGCCAGCGCCGCAAGTGACTTCCCAGGACTGCGGCTGACACGCTGTTGGATGTGCTGGAGGTGCACAGGGGTGGGAGATCCTGTTACAGACAGCTGGAGTCAGCAGCTCTGTCCTCAGGGTGCTTCTACTGACGCCATGGGCTGAAATCTCTCATTTATTCTTGTTTTCCAGTGAAGTACTCATTTCTTTAAGTAGAATTGAGCCAAAAGTATATTTCAAACAGCTAGCAGGTTCTTAGATTATACATAAATTCATTTTAGGTCATACATACATTAATTCTTTGGTCTGCTTTATAGGAGTGTGTTTTACTTCAAGTTGTTTCTCTCCAAAAACACACAATCCCATTTTTAGAGAGGGAAAAGTGCAGGAGTGCCCAGCTCCCCACAGCAATGATAGATGCTGCTTTTCATCTTTCCTCTGACAGCAACTGTTAAGAGACTCAATTACCTCTGGACATGTCAGGCAGGAGCCAGATGAAAGTGCCTCTTGCTGCTGCACAGCACAGTTGATTCTGGCAGCATTTCTGTCTCTAAACTACATATATATGAATCTATTCCTGGGAATACATCCTATAATTTGAGGGCAGATGAGTTCAGGACTGAGGGAAAAAAGTAACTGTGGGACTAGCCTCATTCAGAATAAATATCCACTGTTTTTTTCCCCAGAGGATTGCTGCCTCATTTAATTTGATGGGAGGACGTAAAAAAGGAGCAGCAGTTCAATTCCTTTTTCTCTTACATTTGTTTATGCCTTTATGCCCACAAATGCAGTGGGACTGTTCCCCTCTTTGACTTTTCTCTGGCAAATCACTATAGCAACATCTGCAAATCACTGCGGCACCTTGGCAAGCTCAAATTCCTCTTCACGAGACCTTTGTGAAGAGGTATAATTCCTATTGTACGGATGGGGAGCTGAGACACCAGAAATATGATTTCAAAAGCATGCAATGACTTTCAAAGCACACTGTGAAATACTGAGGGATGATGTTTCTCAGAGTACTTGAAACTGTACATTGGGTTTTCAGTGATACCACGCTGGAAAAAAGATAATGTGTGCTCATGTAATCAGCACTACATCCCGATGCAAATATGCAAGAGTCATCTCATATTCTTGTGGATACTCTTATGTTTGCTGTTGTTCAGTGAGGATCTGTGTGGTTGCAAGTTTAGTGATTTGCTCTCAGTATTCTTAAACTTTCACATACCAAAGCAACTAAAAATTAAGCTCAGCAGAGAAACATTTTTATATAGTTTGGGGTGTTTTTGCTTTATAGGCATGACTCAAATTTCTTGCAGTCTCTCAAGCTTTTTTAGCTGCTGACAGTTCCAAACTTCTCTTTTGTGTTAATTCCTGTAATATCTCAAACATGAGATTTGGTTTAAATTAAAAATTTAAACGACATTACTTTTCTTATACGCTATCAATTATATCACTGCAAGGCAGAGCTGGGCTTCTCTAATCTGTCTGTGAATATTCTACCAAACCAGTTCTCACTCTTAATATTTAGTTACTTGATTCCAGACAGGTACGATGACACAAAGGACAGCACTGAAACCGAATTACATTAATTATACAATATATACCCCTGATTGCATATGCTAACAGCAAGTTATCAAAGCCAGGGAAGCTGCAAAGCTCATGATTGTGTGTTTCAAAATCATATAAAGCACTTCACAGCAGCCCATAAAAGGAATTGTCAGGACTTCCAGTCCCAAGTCAACACTGTTTAAAAACCTCCTTGTGCATTACAGATTCAGCATCACAATGTCAGTAAGTTTTCAATTAGTTAACTGGAACTGATCTGAGTGTCAAATTACTAAAACACTAAGAATAATTTATTTTTTGTGCTAACCAGATTAAATAAGTATCTCAGTAAAACTATGACTGCAAGTTAGTTACTTTTTAATTAATTTCTTCCAAACTCTGAACATGCAGAGAATGATGAAAGACTGCAGTCATCTGGACAAACAGACATCATGAAGCTGAATTACTGTGTCAGGGGCCCTTGAAATCCGAGACTGGAATGTTCCATTATGCACCTTTAGAGCTATTTAGAGATCCACTTCAAAAAAACCTGTGTCCCTGTCCATGGCAGGGGGTTTGGAACTAGATGATCTTTAAGGTCCCTTCCAACCAAAACCATTCTATAGTTCTATGAAATACCATAACTATGACTGTAAATAAGACTAAATCAACGAAAAACCTAGATTAAATGGCAAGAAAAGAGAGGTCTGCAGGAATACAGATGTTGTTCAAAAAAGTGTTCACATGAACTCTATGGAAAGAGCAGGAGCAGCAAAAACAAGACTCAGAAGGGCCCTCCCATTAGCACCCACCAGATGCGTGGAGTAACCCCCCAAAACAGGTTTTTGGCTGCTAGTTTTCAAAATTCTCTGAAGGTTCAAATACATCTCTGAACATCTCTTCTGTTTCCTCTGCTTGCAAAGGAAAACCTGGGAGCTTTGTCACAGACAATGAAGTGTCACTCAAGGGTGTGTCGGGCTACGTGCCATTGCATTTACTGTGCAGCAGCACGCTCCGCTGATCAGCACGTAGCTAATTGCAGTCACACGCCAAAAGCTTAATGTAGTTTAAAAAAACCCTAAAGCAACATTCAGCCAACTGCGTGTGAAATTTGCTGACTCTCCCGTTCTTAAAAAAACCCCATCAGCCTTCCATAGGCCGAGTGAAATATAGACACGCACTCTGCGCTGCCGCTTCCGACTGACTGTGGGGAGGGCAAGGACTGCCAAAGGTGACTGCTTGGGAAGCGCTTCTGTGAGGAACTCAGATGGGTTTAGACCAATTCTGATACAAGTTTTGACTTGTCTATGGAGAAAAGTTACTTGAATTACAGAAGGCTGTGAATTAGAGAATAGTTGTTCCCAGCAAACGCAGATGTTCTTTCTCGGCAAAGAGCCTACCTGAGAGGGGAGTTCTTCAGGAACACTGTGGAAGAACAAGCATCATAAAACCACTTATCTACAGAGCAGCTGTGAAACTCTAAAATGTACTCACTAAACTGAATAAAAATGAGAATTTCTGCATTTGAACTCTGCTGTAACATTGAGGACAACTGTAACACCACACTTGCAAAGAAACCTGAAGGACAGTCACCTGAAAGACAGATGACATCCTACCATGGTATGGAGGGAGGGCTCCCACCTGGGCTCCCACCTGTGATGTATTTCTTCCTAGAGGAAGACCCCGTTGGGAAGTTAAGATGTAGGGATACATCAGAGGAACTACAGGAATAGATGAGAGGTGAGATTAACAGGATTTGCTTCACCTAATAAAAGAGCATTTCTTAAATACATCTTGAGAAGAAAGCCACTAGTTTCTTGTTATGAATAAGAAAATTTAAATAAATTTTTAAAACAGTCCAAAAATCAGTTTTATAAGACAATCCAAACCCGTAGTAAATTTCCAAATGAGTTCTAATCTCTGAGCAACAGTAAGAGTTTTTCTTGTATACTTAGTTTTATCTTAATTCACAGTCCTCACAACAGAGGTGCAAGGCATAAGGGTCTCGCATTTAAAAATTAACACTTTAGACAGAAGCATTTCCCCTGCCAACCAAAAGCACTGAAGACAACACTTGGGTCTTAAGAAGAATTGGGTAAGGTTGAGGACAGAGAGGAAAAAAAAGTGCTTGCAAAAAAAAGTCAACAGAGATGACAAGGGATACTGTAGTCCTTGAATGTTTAGAAGCTGACATGGTCTCCTGTGAAGTACAGCTGACCTAACAGAACCAGCAATACTGACAAAGAAGGAAGACAGTCCACGGGAAACTCAAGAAGACAGAAAAGTGGTGTTTCAGTGTTTTCTTCCCCTACCTCATTCTATCAGTGATGCTCATCAGCCGAGGAAGGAAGGAGTCATTGTTTCATACCTGAGTACTGAAACACTTCCTCATGCTTAGTATGCAAAAGAATTCCCTCATATGCCCCTAGAAGAACATTCTAAAAATAGAGTATGGTACAAAATGCCTAGAAGGCCCATTAGCTTTGGAGTAACTTCACTTTCCTGAGGGGTAGGCAGGAGCGAAGAGGAGGCTGAAGCTAGAGGAAACCCAACTCATCTTATCATACATTCCTCCATTTCAAGAGGCATTTGTTGGATGCTTTTCAGAGGCGCACATGCTAATGTGAGTGCTACAAGAACAACCTGTTTACTCTACAGATCTGCTGGTTGAATCTGAGAGCTGGGGGCACTGTATTGTCCTAACAGATGCTCCTGAGAGAAAGGCTGAATCATCCCTTCCCCTCTCATTCACTGCTATGCAACTGGTGCAGGCTGCAAATAGAAAAAAAATCCTTCACAGTTCTAGGAATATAAGATATGATTACCTTTATTTTAGTACGTATGTCTCAGTTATACTTCACATGCAAGCAGCATCCCTTTGGGTAGTGAGCTACAAATTGTTTTCCAGCCACTCCAACAGAAATTTCCGAAGGACAGCAGGGCGTGCGCCACCATCCCTCCTTGAGCAGGAAGGGGAGCACAAGACATGCCTGTAAGGCTCCCTGAGAGTTACAATTGTTTTAGACTGGAGAGTCAACAAAAAAAGAAAGATGGAGGCAGAAATAAGAAGCTGAGGAGGCTGTAAGTCTTATTGGGAGCAGATGCAGGCCAGCTTGCTCCACTGGGGAGACCAGGATGGGACAGGCAGTGCAGTGGTCACAGGGTAGCACTTCCCAAATTACACTGATCCACATCCTGCCCCAGAGTGATTTTATCAATTGTGCTCTTCCTCCTCTCAGCTGTAACTTGGCTGTTTCTGAGCTAAATCAAAGTAGTGCAGATCCCTATTCCTGCTGCATGGAGCTTTTCCCACTGAGCTTTGCGTGCCTCCCCCACTGGGAAATGCTGCTAAAGGATACACTTGGGGAATATGGAAATAAAGCAAGATACGGCTCTAGGCAGACAGGCAGCTTTCTACAAACAGAACACAGGACAGCAAAGAGCAGGGACACTGTGGTGGGGAAAGCATGCGACAGAGAGGGGAGAAGGCACAGAAATAACACTACATTTGGACAGTGCAGCAATAATATCCTGAAGTAAAGAATTACAGTAGCTCCAGGTTCAAACCATCCTGCAGTAACCCGTTTATCTCTTTGTAGAACAAAGAAAGGAAATTTAGTAGCTGGCTAAATGGAGAGGACAGCAGACTTGAGCCATAATAGAAAAGGGAAAACTCAGGCTAGGCGACAAAGGGTGTTCTGGGGACCCGTCTGAATAGACAGCCCTTGTAGGCTAAACTACAAAAATGTGTGTGAGGCTGGCACATAACAGCACTTTTAATTTAAGTCCTAACTTCTCAGAACCTAAGAAAACTATCACCTTTAAATGTCTTCAATAGTAGCATTGATCAGTGAACTGTATTTAACAGTTCTGTAGTAATCGATGCATAAAATGCTATAATCAACTAGCATGATGAATACACAGCACTCCCAACATCCCCCAAACCATACTGACAGCTATTTCACCATTCCAGCTTAAAACACAGACTCAGTTCATTCATTGTATCTGCCTCTAGCAAATACCTTGATGTCTTGGAATAAAGTGACTTTCTCTGCCATTAATCCATATAAGTGCATAACACACAGTCAGAGTGAAAAGATGCTCAGAGTGAAATTTTAAAGAACAAAGCTTCAGTGTGCACACCCATTTGCTTGCTTCAACAGAAATGTTCCCCACGTATTGATTACAAAATTACCCCCACCTTCTTAAAAAAATTCCCAGTGTTTGTCTTTATAGCACTACTTTCTTCCCCAAACCAAGAAATTAGACTAGGACAGCCATCACATGGATTTTTCCCAATTCCTTGATTACTATCACAGAATCTGTTCTCCTATGATGTGTAACACCAAGAATGTTGAAATTTAATGTCTTATAAAAATTGAACTGAATATGATCTAGCAGTCCATTTATTTTACAGCTGTGTTAGATCTTCCTGAACTTCTCGGCCTGACAGAAACTGTGCAAGTGGATGGGCTACCACCGCTTTTGCCACAACTTGTGATGTTATTTGGTGTTTCTCTTGAGGGTTAAATGATTTAAAATATTTTTTATCTTATGTTAAATATATTTTATAATTTATTTTATAAATACATTCTAAATATATTTATACTCCTAAATATTTTTAAATTTTTATATTTATCAGTGTTTAAAATATCAATAATTTAATCTTCCAAAAGTATAGCATGTGACAGTACATATTACATTTTTGCAAGCTTTTCAAATTACGATTTTGGTTTTTTCTCTCCACTTTGGATTATAGATTAATGCAACTGTCTAGCAGGTAGGAGACCAAAACTGTGCATAAAAAAGTCCTTTTAACTCCCACTGAAGAGAAAAAAAAGGGAAAAAAAAAGAAATAACTGTAGAGAATGATGTCTCAAAACAATCAACTATTGAATTCAACCACCGAAGTTCAGGTACTGTGTAATTACGTATATTATAGTTGCTTCTGTTTTCTTGTGACCTGCTGCACACTTACTCCAAAATAGATTATGAGATAATCAGTGAATACAAACATGGGATAAGGGTACAGTTGTAACTGAAGAAGGTTACAAACATGATACTTGGCAGAGCACAGACACTCTAGAGCTTTACATTGAGCAGCGTTTGTCTCCAGAAGCACTTCCAGATGCACACCCCTCCATGCTCTCTTCCCTAATCCTCTCATTCATACAGCTACATGCATAAAAACCACAAAGACACTGATTTACATAAAATTATCTCACTCCATTTTATTTAAGATTTTCTCCTCCAGTTAGTAAAAGAAAGATGTGTCTCTCTTTATACATATGTACAAGTTCAGTTACAAAAATAGACAGCACATTCAAAGAGAAAAAAAAGGCTTGGCATTTGTCTGATTCCCTCTAAATATCATATATACATGTGAATAGAAGGGGAAGGGGGAAGTCTTCATGAGTTAATTAAACATCACCTCCCCCTCAATTATCCCCTGCAAATCTGTTCAAAAATCAATCTAACTAAGCTCAGTTCTGCTATTTTCAGGTGTGCAAATTAGAGGCAGAACCAACAGGAAGCACTCGCTCTACACTGTAGGACGCCAGGCAAAGGATTTGGGGTCAGAAAAAAATTATAATAATAAAAAAAGAAATCATCTTCCACTGTCACAGCCCAGACCTGCAACTCAACTTGCTTCTCTCAAGGGATGAAAGTGCCCTGGCAGAACAGCCTCTTAATTCAACGTGTGAGACAGAACAACTGTCCCACACCTAAATCTCAGTGCAATGCAGACAACGCTTACAGCAAAGCAAGGGGCTACGGGTGGGGTTTGTGCATCAAGAATGGGGAAGGAGCAACCAGGGAACAAGAACATGGATGGGTGCTGGCAGCACTGCCTTCTATCAGCCTTATGGGACACGGCTACCGCCCGCACACTGCAGTGAACTCAACCACGCCAGTATGTGTGATGATCACAAAGATGAAGGGAAAACACACTGCAAGAACAGTCAACGGGATGGCTGGGATATGAGACAATTTTTTTTTCCCAGAATTTGGCTGGAAGGGGGAATGGCACAGTTCCCTCTCTCTCAGGATTGTTTTTCATTGCTCCTCTCACAGCATTGTGCAAGCTGCAGATCCATGCTCTGCTACGACACGGTGAGAGGAGCAGCACAAACTCCTCCTCAGCACTTCAGTTTTCCTCCTTCTCGAGATTTGTACTAACAGAGCATTATTTTGTTTCTAAGCTTTTAAGAGTTTTGCACACCTCAAAAATGAGAGAAATCATTCTGAACACAGTGAGTGTTCATGCTGATGAGAACTCTGAAATGCAAACCAATCACTGGCCTGTGGTTTCTTCTACTGTGTGAAGCAGAGGCTGTGCTGCTGCTCTCACGAGGCCTGACAGTGCTCCCTGTATTCTGCAGCTCTGAACATCTTCCTGACAAATGGTGCTGAAAAGAGTCTGCTCCGTGGAAACCACCTGAGACACTTTCCTTTGAATTTCAAGTCTTTAAAGAACCTGGAGACATACACCAGAGGAACCCAAGATTTTTTCTGATCACACACCATCTTTAGCATAGCCCCCAATTACTCTTGCACATTCACTGACCAGCTGCCAGATCAGAAATGTCTTGTGACTCTACAGGATACTCCTGGGGTTCAGATACTGATTTCATAGGACAAAATTAATGCTGGGCTTCACCTCAGGCTACAAGAGAGGAAGTATATTGGTGTGACTTCACACACAGCTGCAGGATATCGCATGGAGTAGCTGGATACTTTCTTGGGAATCTCTGTCAGATGTGTCAGGAAAACACAGGCTGACAGTCTCCCAGTTACCCCAGACTCCCTTCCCTCCTTCTTGCAGTGTCTGCAAAGATAGTTTTTTGGAATACACATAATCAAAGTGCTCACATCAACCACCCACTCCCATTGTGCTTTGATTTTCTTTCCACACATGTGCTGGACAGCAACAAGGCATTTGTTAGCATGCCTTCAACTGGCAGGGTGGTCTACTCCAAAAGCCAATGCAGTTCAGACAAGCTTTGGGGATTCAAAATTACTACCGACCACCTGAGGTGTGGGCACCTTTGCTTTGCTTCCGAATTGAAGTTTCTGATATGAGACTGCTGGTCAGGTTTAAACTTTTGGGGGTCCCACAAACACTGTTTCCTTTGCTCAAAGGGGAGCTCAAGGGAGAAGAGGCGCTTGAAGGTCCAAAATCTGCAAGTCCGGAAGGCCGGATGATTGCTGTTTGTAGAGGGCTACTTGCAGACATGCCTAGCAATGGAAAAGAGAAGCAAATTCCACATGAGCATATTATTCCACTTATGGTTCTTCAACAGCAAACAATATATCAACAATTATATATCAATCCTAAGACCACTCTGTATTCACGACTTACGACAGTTTAATGAAGAGGGATCTCCATAAGACACAAAACATCTTACAGTTATACCCTGGGCTATCTTCAGCTGGTGTAAAGCTGCAGCTCAATCACCATCAGTTTGGGAGGTTTTGGAATGTGATACTGTAACTTCAACATGATGCAATGCAGGAAAACCACAGCCACAGCATGGCATAAACAACACTATCTGATCTGTCTGAACACCACATAAAAAAACCCCAAAACCAACAAAAAACCAAGAGGAAAAATATTTGGTATGAGATAATTCAAAGGGCAGACAAAAAACTCAAGGTCATGTGAGGTGAAGCTGGCTATCCTCTCACACCAGTACCATGTCACACTGTGTATTGCCTGCATCTCAGAATATAATGGGCAAGCAATACCAACAACACAACACTTTTAACCTATCTTTTCACAGGCTGTGAGCAGCCATCACACAAGCTCATGTGGTTGGTTGTGCTCTGGGCTGCCTGGTGCCTGCCCTGCCCCACGTACCTTTGGAGACATTGTACCCGTAGGCTGCGTACGCCGCTGCAGAGGCTGCTGCTGCCCCCGCCTTGGCCCCTGCCATCGCCGCTGCGCTTCCCGCTATCGACTTCCGGCTCCTGCCTTTCCCAGTGCCGCCTTTGGAGCCACCTTTGGGACGACCCCGGCTTCGACTTGACTGGCCTCTCGCAGCGAGAGATGTATCTTGCATTGAAACGCCTGAACAAGGAAAGAATGTTAAAACAGTAATCTCAACAGTGTTTCACGTGCCTCACAAGTGAGTGCAGCATCAAAGCTGCCCACCAGTTACATTAATACTGTTCCTATGTGGCATTTACATTTACAGGGACACTGTTAGCAAGAAGTAGTCTCATGAAAAGAATTCTGTATACAAGACTTCACTCTCCAGCAACAGTATCTTATTAACTGCAACTACTTGTATTACTATGAATCCAACCTACAAAGAGGTGGAGGATTCCGAGTTCTACTTCAGGATGATGCATTTTTTTATTTTAAGATGGAGATACAGTATCTTCCATCTGCTATCTCTGAAGAAACTCATCAAGAACTATGATTCTACTTATTTCACTGTATACAACTACAGTAATTAAAAACACTTGACATTATTTAAAATTACATTGAACTTAAAAAAATTGCTCCAACCACCCACTGGAGATAGAGAACTAATTATTAACTCAATGGCAAATTCAAGGAAAAGCTTAGAGATTAATAGTTCTGTGGTTGTCTGTAATTTGGCAACAAATTTAAGGGAAGGAGAGCCCTCTATCATACAAGAACAAAGGACACAACTTTCTGAAGTAACTAACACAGGAAAGAGGTAAGTGTGGTGAATGACAGACTATAAACAGGTTTCCTATCAAATCAGAAGCAACTTCTCAGTGAAAAGGCAATTATTTTCCCCCAAATCTTGCTAACCATTCATACATCCTGGGTAAAATGCAGAAAACGTATCACTTAGCCATGTAAAATCAAGGTTTAATAAATGTTAGCAGTAAATCAAGGCAAGAGTACTGACCATTCACGGTGTCTGAAACTGAGCCAGTAATGGAAGCAGGAGAGTTCGTTGCCCTTGACTGAGGTGCTGAAGAAGCTGGATCATCCACAATCACAAGCATATCATTACTGCTCTCATCGGGAGGGATAGAGCCCATATGTAATTCACTGCTGATGGATATCTAAACGTGACAGAGAACAAAGCCATTAGCTTCTCAGGTTAGGAAAAGGTACAAAAATAGTAAGATCTTTAAAAGCTATACAATCACAAGTAATTGGTACTTGTTCCTTCCCATTTTCTCTAGAATAGCAGCATGAGCATGATACATCATCTGCCTGATCACACCACACTTTATTTACACGCTGAGCAGCAGGTAAGACCTCCACCCGCTATTTAATTTCAATTCATGAAAATACATGCTAAGTTATGAAGCAAAAGACTAATGGGCTCAGCAGATTTAAGTAAATTGCTGTTCAACTGTGCATTTTCAACTGCAAAAGAGAAAACAGGATTCTTAATCCACTACTACTGCTAATAAAAATCTTGATCAATAAAGGAACAGTACAATACAGAAATCTTAATCGACATGGCACAGAACAAAATACATTTGCTGCTAAAACCAATTCTTTGCACACAGATGAAGCAAAATGTGTGCCACTGAGAATTTTTCATTTAAATTCCAGAAGAGAAAATCCACAATAATTCAGAACCTGAAGCAAGTGAGAAAGCAGAGATGCAGATAAGACTAGTGAGGGGTACTTAGAAAGAAACTGAATGTCAAGGAGCTATTTGAGGGATACTGTTTGGCTCAGAAGCAGAGTGTTCTTGCTGTGGAACGTATTGGTATGGAAAAGGACACATGGTTATAAATGAGAGCATGACAAAGCCAGGAAAAAGGGACAAGAAAGTAGGAAGAAAGTAAGTGGGACTCCAGGTAAGAATGGAAAAATTCAGGGACTGGAAGGGAGGAAAGTCAGGGCGTAAACTCACTGTAAGAAAAGGGAGGCAGAGAGTGAAGGAAGTGGGGAATAATGGAATGTCAAATAACATGAGGAGCTGTAAGGCAGCTTATTAGCAGCTGCTGCATTTTCAATAATCTATTTTCATTTCCATGGTTCACCTTTAAAACACGTCACTTCCCCACACACTCAAAGCTCTACAATAGCTAAAATAACAGACAAGAATCCTACAAGATGTAGGGCCACAACTGAAACAGTATGTACATTAAAGCAGAGGTGAATCTTACCTCACTGAAAGGACTGGGCATGGCAGAGTCTACACTAATGAAAGAATCATCCCCATCAGCAGACAGGTTGGAGTTATCAGCTAAGGGAACAAATGGGATCACGAGGTTCATGCTCTCTTTCTTTCTCTTCCCATCCAATTCATCTTCCTTCTTCTTCTGAAATAAATAAAGTAATAACAGGAATGAAAAAGGCAATAAAACAGAAGAATGGGAACAAGCAACCCAAAATCTCAAAATCTAGTGTAGTATTTTATCTCAAGGAATGCCACGTGCAGAATTTCCCAAAACAAGTTTCTGAAGGATATGGTAACAGATCCCTTAAATGCTCCTTCTTTAGATTTGAGAAGAGTTTTGTTTCTCTTCATAAAATAGCTGGAATGATGGAGTATTACTCTTAAAAAATTACTTTGATTTCCAGTACCTTTTGGAGCGAGCTTGAAATTCTTTACCATTACACAAAATTCCAATTAATTAGTGCAAAGCCTCCCTATCTTAAAAACTCACAATTTTCCTTAACTGGTTTTAGTGATGCTTTTTAAACAAACCGATCTTCCCTAGTTCCACAGAAGCCTCATAGCTATATGGGTTTTATCCACGTTTGGTGCTTCCTTTACATTCCCCTTTTGTCCTTGCAGATCAAAATCTTGATAAAGTCACCAATTTAACAATCAGTTGATTGTCGGGTTTGTTTGGATAGGCAGTACTTCCCTATTTTTGAAGTTGCTAATGACTAAAATACAGGTAACCAAGCATTACTTATTTTGTAATATTCCTCTTCTGCGTAAGGAACTGCCACAGACTGACTTTCAACGGCAAAGGCAAGAAGGTTTACTCCTTAAGACTGCTTTGGCGTGAAATGTTTCCACATCCCAAAACAGTGATCCTGAAGCTCTTCTGGCTCTATCACTGACACAGGCAACTTCTCTGTATCAAAATACCTTCTCAGCATATTTTTCCCTTTTACGTTTACGTTCCTTCACACGATTCGTTTCTTCTTGCTGTCGCTTCTCCTCTTGACGCTGACGCACTGTTGGAAAAGAAATACAAAGCTGTCACCGCTGGAAAGGTATTTCATATCCTTTTACGAATCTTACAAGAAGTTCTAGTTCTAACAGAACTGGGAAGAAAAGTCAGTTGTATTGAAACTAAAACACACTGAAAACACTACTCTATTAAAACTATTTGTTTCCAAGTCACTAAAACGTCTTACAGGGAAATTCTTCTTTCAAGCAACAGGAAAGTGTATGCCTCTAACTTCAAAAGTATGATGAAATACAGCACTTTTACTAATACTTTTCTTGTCATGACCTACATAATTCTTGACAAAGCTCAGTCATTCAGGAACAATGTAATGATCCTGAATGAGTGCCAATAAAAACTTAATCACATCATCATGTCTCATTTTGCACAACTTCATTCAGCTCAGCAGTGATATCAAACCAGCTTGTACTAACAAGAGTTGGCAATACAAAAAGAGACAGGAAACAGAAGTTGTTATCAGCAATACATGTGTTTGTAGAGATAAAAACACAGATTTCATAAGGAAATGAACTGGAAAATGGGGGAATTGCTGAAACACCAATTTCACATACATTTCTTTTCTAGTTCCTCGTCATCCAGCAGAAGGCTGACCACCTCTTTAGGCTTCAAGGTGTCAGGTTTGAAATTGCCACCTGAAATTACCATTCGTTGAATCTAGAAGGAAAAAACGAAGTGAAGAAAAGGAAAAATTAGTCAAAGCAGCCATGAAACATTTCTCACTACCCATCACTGAAAGCCAGCTGCAAAAATCATGCAAGTACATCTACGTCAGACTTGATCCAATTTCTCTATCATACCGAAGTTAGTAGCAAAATTTCAGGGTATAAAATACAAGAATCAACTGAGAGAGACAGGAAAAAACTACCATCCCTTATGGAAAGATAATTTTTTCTGAAGCAGCATGCAATAAACTACAAATTATAACAGTATTAATTAATATACTGCTGAACAAAACAAAACAAAAATACAGCAGCAGCCCCCTCAAGTATAATTTACTCATTCAAATTTTCAAGCAAACTGTACAGAGGATCACGCAGACCACATTCTTAAAGAGTGCAACATTTTTAGTCTCCTTGACTGAAAACTGTATCTCTACACTGAGTTGGCGTTGCAGTTTAAGCAATTCACTCAGCCTCTATTACTACAACTATACCTTAAAAAACGCAACAGCTAAGAAGAGTTGTAACTTAGCAGAAGAGAACAAACTTTAACATAAGGCAATTTTAATTATTTGCATCATCAACAGAAGACTACATCTGATTTTCAGGCTGATTTGAGGTAACTCTAGTGCGGTATCTCAGAAAAAACTGGTTTCAACGAGGAAATGTGAACACATTCAGTTGCTGCAACATCATGGGCAGCATCCAAGTAAGACAAAAGCTAAAAGAAACTCCCAAGTACACAAAACATCTGAATGTTGTATACGGTGTACCTACTGCTACTGAAAAATATGACTCTCCTTAGTTATTTTCTTGCCAATAAAGTGTCATGAGGTTTAAAGTTCCTAGTAAGCTTACTGCTTAAAGCTGCAGGACACTGAGCTTTTCTGGCAACCATCATATCTCAAGTAATTTCCATTCAACTACCTTCTAAATGTCTTAAAAAAAAATCAGCTGTTGTGTAATATGAGAGGAATCAGTAACTCTGACACAGTAAAGACAGATGCCCTAGTCTTAAAGAAGCCTGAGTCGTTTCACTGCAACATAAGAAATACTTTTCATGAAGTCATACTGTAAATAATTAGCTTCTTTCCAGTTCATATAATGTCACAGGACTTCTGCTGTGCTAGGGACACAGATTTGTATTTCTGAACAAAGACACTTCCTTTTGCCTTCTCTTCTGTCTCCCTGCAGACACTTTTTCAGTCTCTTTACTCATGCTGATACATGCTTTATGATACCATTTCTGTAACTTCTCGTTCAGATGAGTTCCTTATTCCTACCTCACTCTTTTCCTTTGCTCTCTGTAGGATGCGCTCCTCAATGGTGCCTTTACATATCAAGCGGTACACGGTGACCTGTTTGGTCTGACCCAGCCTGTGGGCCCGGTCCATGGCTTGCTGGTCTACTGTTGGGTTCCAATCACTGTCATAGAAAATTACCTGCAAGGCAACACCAGAAAGGATTAAATAAAAACATACGTTTAGAACACCTGGTGATTAAACAAACAAAAATCCAATATATGGTAACAATAAAAATTCAATCATGTTTCACAGAACTACAGCCCCACTGCAAGCTGTGTTAAACTAGCCTTGCCCAGTCCTGTGAAATCTCTTCCATTGCATTTCAGGGGAATTCAAACTGATACTATGAATGTTTCAACTTCCACAAAACATCTTTAGTATCTTCTTAAACAGACCTGCTTGGGAGGCACAAAATTCCTAAGTTTGTCATCACATTGAATCACTGTCATGCAATTAATTATAGACTAACCACATCAGGGACACATTTTAGTGTTACTTATCATCATATCAGAATTTCATGCAAAAAGTAATACTCCAATTTTTATTCAAAACTTAGATGAAGTCTAACATTTCTAGTACTTTGACCATAAAAAACCGAAATACCACATTAAATTCATACTGCACTATCACTCTAATAGTACTTAATGCATAATAACCATAAAAATCAAAAGCATTTAAAAAAATTTGAGACAGCAAAGTAAAGTATTAAAGAAGTTACACAGAAAAATACAGACCCAAAAATGCTCATGCAAGAAGCCTGCCTGAGCTTCCATCTGTTTATTTCTTCTTTTAAACCCTGAAAATCCTACAGATACTTGTCTTCTTCTAATTTCTTGTGACTGATGGCAAGATATGATAAGAATTTTTTTTTTTAATATGTAATATTTTTTTGATTCAGAGATCTTTGGGTTTGTGCGGCTATGGACTTGAGGTCAAATCTGCATGCACACCAGGTGCGGGTTAGAAGCACAAGAATAGCTGTTAATGAAAAGATGAATGGTTCATCAGTATTCCTTCCCTAGCGATTAGTGGCAGCTGCTCAAGAGTGCAAACCCTTGCAATTCACCTAAATCGGTCTGTCTTTACACCTCAGGGGAAGAAATTTATCCTTCCTGAGTAGCTGATACTCAAATACAAATGGCTTCCTACTTTTATAGGCATTGCTTCATTCTTCTGGGCACAGAAAAAAGGATAACTGATAACTATTCCACTGGTTCCTTTGCAACTGAACCTCTGGAGCAAAAGGTCATTCATACAGTGAATGCTGTTTCATCTAAGTATCATTTGCACCTGTAGACCCCTTCAGTAGTCCAACTCCTTTCTGGACTCTGGTACTCAAGTATGTGGGGAGTAGGAAGAAATTTCCAACTGTAACAAAAAACTGTGTACCAAAATGTCCAATATTCTACAACTTTTATCATCAAGATAATATTACATCATGAATAATAACAAAGTAAACAAGGCTATGCAATTTCACAGTGTGAATGGCAGTACTGAAAATACTGATCATTATGGGCAAAAGAATGCCAACTTTCACACAGAAGGACCGATTCTCCCACATAAATTATTACCAAATTTCACCTACCGTATCTGCAGCAGTAAGGTTAATGCCCAAGCCTCCAGCTCTTGTACTTAACAGGAACACGAAAATATCATTCCTGTAGAGGAAAGAGATTAAACCCCCTTATTTTGTGCATGAGCAAGGAATAACCGCAGAAGCAATTTTTTGACCTATATGAAGCAATCAGAGCTATTTCTATTACTTGAACACTTCAGAACGTTTTGTGCTGATCATTCATGGTCAAGGAAGAAAAACATATGAAAGAATGAAAGAAGTTAATCTACAAGTAAGGACTGTCTGAACATGTAAACATTCAATATGCAATAGCAGTTTATTAATCTGTATCAAAACAAACCAGGGCTTATCTTGCCCACACTGGAAATTAAGATTTCATATGGACAAAGAACAATTTATTCTTTCACAGAACTGACCCGATGTTAAAGAAATGCCTTAATGATGCTCAACCGATAAAAACAGAAAAATAAATGTCAAAACTCTGTAGATGCAAGTTTTGCTCTAAATCTGGTGCTTTGAACAGAACAAACACTGAGACAAGCCTATATGCAGAACGACCAAATACTGATGAAAACTTAAGTGATAACAGCCATATCAAAATTTCTGCTAAGGTTGTGAATTGCACTAGTGTCTCGGGAGGGTCAGCAGTATTTAGAAGTGTTCAACACCTTATGGATCTGTGAACAGGCTGACACAAACAAAGCAGACAGTACACTAGTACGGACTCCAAAGACATTGACACACTGTCCTTCTCTGCTTAAGAGAAGACAGTCTGGAATGTCACGTCCTTTTGGTACTACACTGTCTGAACGACTTGGCAAATGTAAAGTCAGTAAAGTACCAGAAACTCTTGCTGAATGAACTGGAAGGAACTAAAGCCAAGCTGTGAATCTTCGGACATTATCTTGCAGGTAACAAAGCCAAAGGAGTCAACAGGTGCCTGTTTGCACTGAAGATAATCCTTGGCCAGGTGATCTGTTCTCTTGTAACAATAGTGGAATGCGTGTATAGACAGTCACCTGAACATCCAGCTGTGAAATGCTTCTGGATATGCCATATAGGAAGGAAAGTGGACAGAGCCATGGACAACATGAACAAATTATCATCTCATAGCTATATCTTTTCAGCACCTTGCAAGGATATCCTGCACAACAGTTTAATCTCAGTCATACTTTTTTTCCTGGAAATATTTCTCAAAAGTAAATAATGTATAAGAAGAATTCAACTAACGTTTTAACAGGAATTCTTGTTTAGACTGGCTGACCTGCATTTCAAAGGGATTTCCTGCTGAAATTATTATTTTTCTTCAGTTGTTTTATTCATTAATAAAAGCAAATTCTGTTCATTAATAAAACTCTCTTTTTTCACTTTTTTTGGTTAAAGGATTTTACAGGAGGAAGTGTCAGGATTCCAGGAGGACATCGTAACCTGGAAGGAACTTGTTTCTGACACCTGGAAACAGGCAGAAAGAAAGGTACTACATGGTCCTCTCACTTCTGCACAGGTTCAAGTTCACTAGAACACTCATCACTGCAACACAGTCCTTTGGGTCCGTCAGCCTCATGAACCAGTGACCTGCAAGGCCTCGACTCCTATCTTCAGCTACAATACTTTGGGACCACTAACACAAGGACTTTTCTCTAGTCTAGAATGTTGCTTTCACCCTGCAATAAACAACTATCTATGAACCTAACTCAACTGAAATAGGAAAGTGACCTTCTTACAAGCTCATGTCAACATACAGGAAGGATAACCTTACTGTGAACTACTGTACCAAAATGATGTTGTATCAAGACATATCTCATTATTAAAAGGAAACTTAATAACCATAAAGTCAATCATTATAAATAATGCGCCCTGATGTGCTTATAAAAATTGTCAGGATCCATTTTGGTTTACCACACAAGAAGAGCTACCCTACCTTTCTAGCTAATAAACCCCCATTTTATAATTTGTTTATTAGCTTAAGGTTTCTTAGTAAAATATGGTTAAATATATGGTTTGTTTTGCAGAAAACTACGTCACTTTCAATACTCTAGCATATGCAAGATTTTCAATCTCATCTTTACAGTGTCAATTATCAAAGAGTTTAATAACCAATGGACATTTGCTGCCTTTTTATTGAGCTTCTTTCTAAGCAACAGCATATTTGGACTGGCAAGAAGTACAATAGGCGGCTATACTAAAATTGCTTCCAATACTCTTTCACAGATTCATATCAACACCATTGACTACTGGTCAGCAAACCACCTACAAACTGTTTCAGATAAATGAGGTCAATTTGATATAAGGAAAGATAAGTGCAGTCTTCATTTATTTCATTACATCTTACACCAGCTTCCTAGGTATATGTATTTTAGCACAAACACACCTTGCAAAATACATTACCTGTTCTGAAAATCTGCTACCATGTCCCTTCGTTCAGAAATCTTTGAAGAGCCATCCAATCTCATGTAGGTATGTTTCCTATACACCATGTATTCCTGCAAAGAACATGCACCAAAAAAATACAGTTGTTATTGAAACTCTTCAATCTCAATTCTTTCATAAAAAAACCAGAACAACACAATAAAAGCAGGATTGCTAATTACAACAAGGTTCCCTAAACATCATCAACAAATATTCTGTAAGCAATATTTGGTAATAATACAATCCAGAAATTAAAACTGCTCAATCATATGTCAGTTTTTGCATTTCATGCAACAGATAAATGACAATCTCAGTTCAGAGTTGGGGATATACTTGCTGCACTGGAGACCTGGTATATGCCTTTTCCTATAAATAAATAGGTAAACAAAAATCATTAAAATGGGAAGTTTGTTTTCACAGTCTAAATTTTTACTAAATCCAAAGCTTTTACTGCGCAAGCAAACCTTTCCAAACAAACCAATTGCACCTGCTCCCTGTCGATTTTATACCATTTGACTGGTGGTTTTTAAAACCTGGTGATATATAATGTCTGTCCAGGCTTTATCTCAGCAGTGAAGAGCCTGTGAACCTCTCGCATACAAAAACACCTTGAACATCACACTGGTGTGTCAGCCCACAGCTCCTGCCAGGCAGCAGAACTGAAACCATTGCCTGAGACACATATCAAATGGCATCAGCTAGGAATGCTGCAAGCAAAGGCTTTTTCCAGTGAGACACATTTTTCATGCTCTAAGGTTCTCAGCATTTTTTGATACCTATGCAACTACCAATAAAATCTGAATTACATACAAAGCTCAAATAACCACAGAGTTTCTCTGGAAAGATATCCCCCGGGGTGCTTGAACAATGGGATCCTTGCTTGGCTGACAAGATGCAACATCTACTGGTTACATGAGTTAGGTTTAACCCTACTGGTGCATGAGTCTTTTTGAGACGTTGTGAGTGCAAACGAAGACAGAAAGAAACAGGTAGTGCTTTAGCAGCAAGAACTATTGGATTATCTTGCTCCAAGCCACAGTGCTCAGCAGACACAGAACTAATATGCTGTGAGAAGACATGGCAGTGCTTGCATTCTAATGAACCTTCTGACAGTACCATGCCCAGTTCTCCTTTTCAACCATCCTTCAGGGCTCCTGATCCCCTTGTGTTCTGTTTCACTACTGCAGAAATGGTGAAAGAGCTGCCATATTATAAGGAACTGAGAAAAAACTGATGTGGAAGAAGCAAGCTTCAAAGCAAGGCAAATGAAAGAGAAAATCAGGTAAATAAAACAGTGTGGAAATGGCCAAATCCACACTTGGACTAACTCTTCAAAACAGAGCTCATAGCTAGTAGGATTTCTGGAGTACAACAACAGAATTTCAAAGCAGAGAAGAGCTACTTCACCACACAGACAAACAAGTCCTAATTTACTGTTGATTTATTCGACTTCTATGACAGGTTTCTGTCACCAACTAAAACCAGAGAGAACTGTCAGTTAGGCACTATGATGCCACCTTTTCTCCAGATTTGAACAATCCTTTTACTATTATCATAAGAACCCTTTCCTTTCATTTCTTTGTTATTAACTTTATCTGCCTTTATGATGACTCAACCTTTTGATCTTGATTTATTCTTCCCTCATCTATTAACCATCTTTTTATTATCTGTCTTCTAAACAAACGAGCATAAATAGAAAACAACTTCTTTCATTCTATCAGGTGCATTTATCCTTAATCCAATCTTGAGACATTTTCACAAAGGCACAAAGTGCAAAAGAACAAGTCATTCTACACCTGCAGTAGTGGCATTTATGGGCTGTTCCCCCAGGTCTGTGAACTAGCTTTGCACATTAGCCCTTAGCTAATCATCTAACAGGTTCTGGTCTGCCTCCATCTACCTTCCCCTGATCAAGGTGGATACTTCACAGCAGTGTAACAGTGCTCATATGAAACATCCTTTTGTTTTGAACTGGTTTTGTGCAGTACTTTCCCAAATACTAACAGTACACCCTTTCAATTCAGAAAAAAAGTTAAAAAAATTTCCACATTGCAATTCATACTACACTTCTCAGCAGTTCAGTGTTCTGATCACTCACAGAAATGGCATGCTTTTAGCTAAAGAGAGAAGCCTCATGGCAAAGAAGATATTTAAAGAGTAAATATACCTGGTCTCCACTGTAATTGTGGAAGGCACTTGATGACTGCTCATTTTTCTAGTTCCCCACAAGGAATGATGCAGTAGGGTAGGGGAAGACTCACAGGGAGGCTTCAGTCTCATATAGAGATCCTTATATTAGACCCGCTTGAAAAATCTACCTGCCAGTCTTGTTTAGTGTAAGGGGTCACCAAGCCACCAGAAGCATTAGTCTAGGACAAATAATGAAACCCTTGCAACAGAGCATCTACACAGGAAACAAACAACACACGATGACCTGAGTATGGTAAGAATGTGTGCTGCTAAAGCCAGTGCTCTTCTGGGCTTCCACACTGACACTTTCTCAGTAAAATGTCTTCCCTTCATATTATTTCACAGTCTAAATTGAGTACTCTTATGTTTTAACACAACTCGTTAACTTTTGGTAGAGTATAACCAAAAGTGTAACATTTTACTTTACACAGGACATAATTCAACCTCTCATCTCATGAATACAATCTGATTCCCAGTGAAACCACGGACAACTTACTCTTAAAGAACGCAACAATCATACGGAGAAAAACAAAAAAAGTATGAAATACACATCTGCATGAAATAACAATACTGAAATCATAGTTTATCCTCTTCTTTTGAAAGGCTGTAATTTTCCTCTTTGTATTTATATCTGCCATTTTATAATGGCTGAACTGCACAGCAGCTCTTCAGCTGAAGCTACATAAAACAAACATGGTTTTATAACTTTGTAAACAACGTGCTTTGTGCTTTCTGCCCTACGTAGATTAGGTTAGTGTAATATAGTCCAAATACTGTTAAAAAAGACATCCTATGTTTTTTCATATTCAAGTAGGCAGATGGGATATATTTTGATAGCTGAGGAAAAAGAAAAATATCTACAGATCCACAACTTTTGTAAGGATTTTCTTATTAATTGAGTCCTTACTTGGTTTTTAGCTTCTTTAACTTCAGCTTCTGTTACTTGGGTGGGGAGAAAGAAAAACAGAGGACTTAGCAGGTGGCTTATTTGGATAATAAAACACAAGTGAAGTTGAACATTCAAGAGGTGGAATAGCAAAACGGTGTGCTCACAAGCCTTTAAAATGGAATACTAAGAGAAAAGACAGAAGCACTAAACACTCAGCTTTATGAGCTTCATGGTGTAATGCAGGGTATCAACAAACCTACACCATGTCCAATGTTTGCCAAAAAAAGAGGCATACAAAGCAATGCTGGGCAAAGTGCCAAAATACAGAATTGCAACCATGCAAGTTCTGTTTTTCCTCACAGCAGCAAAAACAAAACTCAGCTTGTGATTTGTTATTGAACTATTAACTGCTGACCTTAAAATACTCTCCTGTTCATACAGAACTCATGACTTAGGCAGCTATTGATTCAGGCTTCTCACTTTTTCTCTTCAGTTTATTGTGGAGAAGACAGTATCCTAGCTCTTTGATGGCACGGCTGCTCATCAAATAATGATTTTTTGTTTTTCTTCAGAGGCAGACTGCCTGTATTTAAATTATTAGTTATGACTTCATTCCTTATCTCTTTCCTATCCCATATGCCAGAAAACCTCTTAATGTTTACCAAACTTCTGCAGAGGAATCAGGTATTAGAGGAAAACAGTAAAAGTCCGTGAAAATACAACATAAACACTGTAAAATTTACCACTGTTTTCCCTCTTCCTTCCAATAAAAGGGCATGTAGGCATCAAACGAAAATAGAAGGAACCAGTTCAAAACCAGCAAAAGAGGATAATTAAGCCATGCAACCCCTTGCCACAGGTCAGTGCAAATGCCAACACCTAACAAGGTGTCGAGATGCAAATGAACAACTTCATGGAAGAAGAATCCATGTTGGACTACTGAGTATACAGGAGGCACATTTGGTTCAGAAACCCCTCGAACTGCAAACTGCTGGAAACTGAGTCACTACTGGTGAAGTATCACTATTCTCATACATTTTCCCCCTACCATCTGCTGTTATACACTGGTATCAGTATAACTCTAGGTTGGACCTTAGGTCTAGCTTTGTATGGCAGTTCTTGTATTCTCACATTAATGCATTAAGTGGGTATCCTCTGGTATAATTTTGTGCCAGGTTTGCTGCATCCAAATTATAGTACTTTCTCCAAAACAGTGTTGCTAAATCTCCATCTTCATAATCTGTCTTCTATCAGCTATAGCTCTCCTACCTCCAGTAAGTCAATCATCCGCGTCATCTGGGAGTAAATGAGAACTCTGTGTCCTTGAGATTTCAGCCGTGTCAACAGAAGATCAAGAGCATGAAGTTTTCCACTGTCAGTGATCAGACTCTCTTTATCTAAAAAGAAATACAAGAAAAGCAGGTAACTAATAATGCAAACCCAGATACAAGCAACAAGTTAACTTGTAAGTTTTCCTAGCACTTCACTGCATTATAATCCCTGAAGTAAGGAGGTGTGACGGAAGAAACTGCAATATCCCTTCTGGCTGATACTTAAAATCACAATGGTAACAAGAACTTTTGTTTGCTGGGACAGGAGCAATATGAATACATCCACTCGGCAAAATCTTGTCACAGATTGATCTCAAGTATGGGCTCAATCATTTTTTTGGACAGCCATGTCCCTCATCTAAGGTTTTATTTTGACCAGATCAACAAGCGCTATATGCCTTGACAGTTCAAGAAATATTTTCCACTTCAGAGATGAAAATGCTGTCCTTTGCACATTTGCTGCTACCTGATGCTGAGCTTTAGACTTATCCTTCATAGATCACACCCCTCACCAACACAGAAAGTGAAGAACAGTTCTCTACATCGCTGTAAAACAACAATCCCCTCAAAGAACTGCCTTGTTCTTCCCTGCCCTCTCATTTTTTTTTCTCTTTTGTTTTGTTTAAGAAATGTTTCCAGATGGCAATCTTTTCAGTCACTTCAGATTTTATACTTCATGTCCTCTCTATTTCAGCACCGCTCATGAAGTATTTTTCAGGAAGGAGATCTTCCTGTTTGTACATTCTGTACATAAACTTCAGTAAACAATACATTACTGTTGAAAGAGGATGAAGAGAAATTTTCTTCCAAAAAATTATCTGTTGGAAAGGCCATTGATGATTCTCCATTCTTTTGGATGTCTGAACTTAAGTTTACAGCCAAAACGGAAAGCTGACAACTGCAGATGGTGCAGGCTAGTACAGAACCCAAGTATTTTCAACATGTCTAGCAGGTAATGTGCTCTAATGTCTAGCAGGTAACACTTTTGCACACTTCCTGCTTCATAGAATGAATTAACTCATGGGCTGAAGAAAATCCAGCTTTCTGTAAGGCAGTTAACTGTCTTGCCCAATATCCCAATTAAAAAAAAAGTTATACACAAAAATTAATTTTTTCATCTGACCACCATGCATTTTAATATAGCCAAAACCAGGTTCATACTAGTGGAAGAGAGGAACACAGATCACACAACAGCACTCCTAAAAAGATCTTACAAGCACAGCAGGCAACACAGTCCATGAGTACCAAAGTGATGTGGTAGGTGTGCAGTGATGTGGCAGAATAGTAAGCAATTCCTGCAAGAACAACTATGGGCTTGCTGAGAAAAGCAGGAATGTAGTTGTTCTCTTTCAAAAATATCCTTTAGCTTAAATATAAATAATGGACTTGATGCTGGAATTAGTGGGATCTACATTAGAACACCAGAAGACACAACCAACAGTCTCCTTTCTGAAGTTCAAAAAATTGTGAGTTTCCATATTGTTTAAAATAATTAGTTATTCCACTTGCTCTATAAATCAATGCTGTGAATGCTCTCTCCTATGGTAATTCTAGAGCCATGCACCTGCAATTCACTACCTAAGAACCCAAGACAAGACAGGTTTGCTCTTTCTTGCTTGTCTGCCTATCTAGATAGTCACTATTTTTCTCCCTTTTGCTCTTCGTTTTTGCAGTGATGATCTTGCTCTGCCAGGAGCAAGTACCACATCATTGCTTGAACTGTTAGCAACTACCTTAGGGAATCCATTAAATGGAGAGCCAAGCCAAGGAAATACTGTAAGGAAAACTCAAGCCCATGCATCAGGCTGGCATTTGTTCTAAGTGCAACATAATGTATAATGATGCACTCATCTCTAGAACAGAATTCAGTCTCAATTACATATAAATCATTAATAGCTTCATGCGCTCTTCTAAGGAAAAACAAATTTTGAGCTGAGGCAATTAAGCAAAATGGAAATGACATACAGCTATTTGGTTTTAAAATACATCTATGGAAGCCAAAACCAAACCTCTGCAAAACAGCAGTGTTTACTCTTCATAGAAAATGTTATTATTTCCTTTAATTATAAATGCAGCCATGACATTCTGCTTTTATTCTAATTGGTCAGCTCGCTATTTCAGAAGGAACTAAATTGAGTGAAGCTACATGAAAAGTCTAGATATACATGACAAACTAACATGATTATTAACCAAAAGCCATCTGACTGGAAGAAAACTCAAGAGAACCATCAGGGTCTGTTCAAAAGTCAGGCTTGACAGGATCAGATTAACATATTAGCAAGTTTCCAAAAGCAAAATCCTAATGTTTTTCTCACAAAGGCACGAATAGGTAGAATTAAGCTTCGCTAACTGGAAATGATGCGCGTCCTTTGCTGCTGGCTCCTGAGGTCTCCATTGTGTAAGTAACTATTTTTAAATCGCAATGAAATGCAAATTACAAGTAAAGAATTTATTTGCAGATGGTCTGCAAAGTTAGCAACTTGTTAACAGTTCCTAAGTCATCCAATATCTCAGCAGCAGAGCAGACTGCACTGGTGAGAAAGTTTTTGGGGTTTTTTTAGGAGAGCGAAACAGCACTACCAAAAAAGTGACTTATCATCTCTGAAAGATTAAACCATTTGTCCTTAACCTGGCACTTTTAAGCATGCTATCCTGATGCCATTGTGTTTTCCAAGATCAAGTATTTTTCCACGATGAAAGCCTGCCACCTAGTGCTTCAAACGACAAATTCTGGAAAACGGTAACAGAAAATGTGCTTTACTCATGCCATCTTCAGAAAACACCACAATTATTCAAAAGAGAAAAAAAAAGTGTCTTCCACCTCTAGTTTCTCTCACTTCTATTTCTAATTTTCTCTTACCTAGGAGAAGAAAAAGACAATCTATTACTTTTTTAAAAGGGATTTTGAAAATTTGCAGTTCTACATTTTTTTACTTTTAATGTTCAGCAGCAACTTCCAATGACAAATTCTTCGGAATTTTTTTTTTTTTTTTTTTGTTTAGAAGGAACTTTTAAAACCTCAAGTCAGTCAGCAGATAGAGGTCCTGTACTGCACTGTCAGAGAGCTCTCCCTAGGACACATTTTTTGGGTTCTTCAGCACTGTATGAAATAAACAAGAAAAAGGAACCAGACCAAATGGCTTTCAGTCTGAAAAAAACCCAAACCCAACTGCCTCCTGCCATGCAAGGATATGGACATAAATTATCTACAAGGGGATACAGTGGGCCTGGGAAGAATAGTTACAAATGATTATGACTCAGAATAACCCTTGTCAGGAGCTCTGGCTGATGACTGTAGCTGGGCTCAGCGGAGAATGAGAAAAAGTGCCTCTGGACATGCAAAAGGCAGAGGAAAGAGAGATAAAGCCTGGGTTGCAGTTGACACCCCTGGTTCCCCTCCTGACGGCACAATGGGGTCAGTGAGGAGCTAGCTGGCTCTCACAGTAAACAGCCAGTGAGGCCGGTGCTTTTTATCGATACCAAAAGGACTCAGACACTTCCTGCCATTTAATCCAGGACCATTTTTCTTTCAAAGAACAGGAAAAGCCTCAAGAGATTCCCACAGTGATCACAGCTGAGCCTGCTGCCAGGGTACTGGGAACGCTGAGTCTGGGAGACGATAGATCAGGGTTTAGGAGAAAGAGGTGTCCCCCTTTTCTTCTTGTCACCTCTTTGACACAGAGCTTCACAGCGACTGCTCCATTTGACATCTGCTAGACTTTAGCCTTGCAAATGGCTCCTTCAGCACATCACTCACTTTCTGTAAGGCACCATGCCTGTTTCTGCACCTAAAAACACAGCTGTCCCTGCTGTGGTGTGTGCCTTCTCCTCTTACTCTAAGTTGAGCTTTGAATGCTTCTTTCCACTTAAATAAAACACAGCTGTACAAAACTAGTTTTTTAATCCACTTCTAGGTCCAACACTTCCTAAATTAAGCCAGCTTTATGTAACACACTCATCCCAACCTCCTTCTCAACCATATTCTGTTGTGGTTTGACAACAATTTGCCTAACCCTGTACCTATTCTCTCACTCCTGTAAGCTTCTTGTACCCCACCTTTATTCCTCTAAAATTTTTTGCTGATAACAGTCCCCAGCTTAAAATGGAAGTCTTTCAAGAGAATGCAGCCCCGTCTCTTTTCTGCATAGGCTACTTTTCTACATTTCTCTATCCAAGTCTTCTATCTTAATTTATCTCTTCAATACTTCCCACTTTTCTGCTACAGAGATTGATTTTCTTTCTCCAAATAACTGGCAAACAATTAAAAGAATTCCTGGAGAAACTATAAAATCATCACCTATCACTGAGTATTAATCCAGTGCAAGTTCATGAAAATGGTTTCTCCATTACATAGGTACAAATGCGCATGTGCTTCAAATGACTCCAAACAATTAAGAAGGTACCTTCTTAAACCAGACTGTAGCAAGCAAAAGGCCATTTTCCTTTTACTGTACTAACTTCCCCTGCCAAACATCCTTGACCCAAAAGGGTCTGGGAATAACTTTGCATCTGGCAGTGTAAGCTGTTTTTCCTCTTGGCTATCTATCAGATCTCTAGTACTTTCTGCAGAATTCTGCTCGCTGCTCAGGACCATCTTCTGACAGCTAAAGCATGTCCGGCCCATGAAAGTCACTGCAGTGCTGGCAATCAAGCACTATGAGATCTTGGATTACTTTAGTCTAATTCTAGGAAAAAATGAAGTACATTTATTTTACTGGTACGTTGGTACCTTACTCCCACTTTACAAGGAAATATGAATAAGTCTTCTTTATTTCAACCAAAATTCAGTAAATCCCTCATGCCTTATTTTCCAGGCCAATTTCCTCTCAACTTGGTCCTCAAACTCATCCTTCTCATGGTAGACTGCTACAAGTAATTTTAACCTTTTCACTAGGTAGACCAATAAAAGATTTTTTAGGACAATATGAAGCTCTTCCAACACCTTAAGAGGCAAGGAATGTCTCTAACTTTTCATGCAATCTTCCTATCTCCAACCTCAAAACAGTATTTGGTTGTGAGAGCAAACTGCTCTAGTAAGCAAATCTCTCTCTTTACAGATATTTGGAGGACTGACATGCAAAGAGAGGTTTGTAAGCATTAGAAAAGCCTGTATTGGACTTTTCACTATCCATCAAAGATTTACTTCAGATAGAGGATACAAAATCATGGTGTACTTTAGGATATCAGGGTTAACTTTCACACAGAAGGAAAAACCGACAAACAGCCACCCCCACCCCTTCAAAAAGCCCATAACCAAGCATAAATTACCACCAAATAACAGCTGTCCTTATTAATCTCATCTCCGTTCCACTACAACCTCCAAACTTACCTGGTATCCTGATAAAAGACCAGCCGTTCTGAGGCCTGATCCCTAAGAGCCCTCCTGGATGCTCTGGGAAGAACTGGGAGCACTGCTTCAGCCAGTCAGCTGCTAGCTCAGGGGATCCATGGAGCACACACTGCTTTGCTTCAAGACTTCCTCCTTCCCTTAGTGCCCTGCGCTCGTATTCTGCACTTCGGTCATTGCAGTAGAATTCCAGTGGCACAGCTGTTACCTACAAGTAAAATAATAATAATCAATATTCTTGTTCACATTTCTCCTTGTCCCCAAATCCCCAGTTCAAGTACCTTACCACAGGATCAAATTTTAAAAGTCAAATCATTATGGAATGTAGAAACAGAAAACAATCTTTTGTTTGGCTTAAACCAAGCAAAAATCAACATCTCTCCACACCACAAAAACCACCATATGAACAACCAGGCACAGAAAACCTGATAAACTTTTGATAAACTATGCCTTGTGCCAACTGCTACACAACTGACAGCAAAGCTAGAAGAGTAATATCCTTGCTGTACCTCTCCTTTTGCCAAGATTTCTTTTATTTATTTGTTTATTTTTAGTTCCACCCTTCACAATCAAGCAAGTATTTATCTCATTAGCAGAAATGACACTTACATATCGTCCTTAACAGAAATTCATGGGATAATTCAAAATTAGAGAGATTCATAAATTAGAAAGGGGAAAAAAAGGAACAGCCTATTTCTTGGGTTTTACAGCTGCTTTGAACAGAAGTGGGCCACAGAAATAATGCTCTTTTTCCTGCAGCATTCTATGAATCCCATGCACTATTACCTGTTTCAGTATATACAATCCAGCTGGACAGACCAGTGTTGAAAACAGGGGAAGTGTGATTTCATGCCATGTGAGCTGTTCTGGAACGGCTCCATCAGTTCAACTCCCCCTTTTCTGCCCCATCCACCCAAATCTGTACAGAGTGGAAGGTGCACGAGCCAAATAGCTGAATGCCAAAGGCTGCAAGGTGCTCAAGCAAACTCTGTTCCAGCAGAGAAGGCTGTATTTTGTAAAACCTGCAGCTTTCTCTTATCTCTCCCTTACCAAGGTAAAGGACAACAACCACAAGCAAAACTGAGCCATGGTACCCAGCAGGACAGACTGCTCTGCTGGATTTAACTTCAGATACTTCACCAAGAGTTAAATCACATGATCTAAAGTAAACACAATTACAACACTTTAACGCAAATATAAATGCAGAATAATTCACTGTCTAGCACAAGAATTAAAAAAAAAAAAGCAGATTACCAACTTCTTTCTATCTTTTTTGTATGTAAGTCTGTTTTGGGAAAACATTCTGGGGTGTTTACAAAAACTATTTATAACCAAGTTTACAAAAGAAAGCCAGTAGAAGCTTTTACATACAATCTAAAAACTTAATAATGTGTTATAAACTCACATAGAAATGAAAAGAAATTTTAGTATTAAGACAATTAACCTTAACAGTACAGGGTAGTAACAGAGAAATTTGAAATGCCATGACAATTTCTTCACCAATATAAGAAGCAAATGTATCACTACTTTCTTTAGAAGTCATTGTTGCTTTTATTTTAGAAGTACAATGAAAAAAATCCTCCATGTAAATTCATGTAAGTTAAAAACATTGTCATGAATCCTAACAGCGTGCAGAATGACATTCCCTCCAGGACTATGAAAAGCAATGTAACAAATGAACAACAGAGAAAATCAAGCTTGTGAAAGTTACCACATTTTAAAAAGGCAGCGGGGCTGCACAGGAAGAAACAGTACAGAAGCCTATAGGCTTTCATGGTGAACAGTAAGCAGTGGACTTCCTGCAGAATTGAGCAGGGGTGGGAATTAGCGTGATAATGGGACATCTGAAACATTAAACACAATAAAAGAACCATCTTTGTATTGCAGATGAAAAGCTTCCATGGCTGAAGGGGGTTTAAATTTTTGTTCCAGCTTACTCTCGTGGGATGTAACTGCTACATATTGAGAATAATATATACAACATTGTATCATGCAAATGAAAACATTTTAACAGCTTAACTAAATGCTAAGCAATAGACAGTTTAATTATCACCAGTTTTAAACAGGGCACTTTAGAACTGTAAGGCAAAGAGAGCAACCCCTACCTCAGGACTGCTTGGTATCTTAGATGCCGGCTGTACCTCTGTACATGTGTCAGCTAACCCAAAGTAACAGGTATTAAGCAAGGTTTCCTAGCTGGAACTGTGGCCCAGACCAGTTTTACAGGACCTCTTCCCATAGGAATAAATTAATCTCATAGAGACTTTTCTTTACAAGGGCCAAACAATTGTTTAAACATATTAATGAGCACAATTATAGTATATAACAACAACAAAAAAAAAGGGAACAAAAAAGCACAAAATCTTTGCAATAATGGCAAACCAATTGTTTTTCAAGACACCAAGAGCTGTTTTAAAACCTGTCTATGGGTCTTACACACAGCCACACAAAACACTGCAAAGTGAAAGGGGCTGTGTTAAGACTTCAAACACATTTCCACTACCTAAAACGTATTTTTAGAGTTGCTGCTATCCCGTACTGCCACCTGCAGTCAAAACATAAGTCTGACCTTTGAGAGAAAGGGCAAAACCTCTCTCAAAGCACAAAAAATTCAAAATGCAAGCAAGTTTTGTCACCTGAACACCGCTGTAAACCAAGAGACAATATTCACCATCACATTTCAGTTCGTATTTCTACACTGAACAAACCAGAACAAATACTCTTTTCAAGCACAGACAACTTGCCATACTGATTTCCAGGACCTAGATTTTCCACCCCTAGGACAGGCAGCCACTACACACAAAACAGAGCAGACTAACTTCTGGCACAAACAAAACTTATCTACTGAAAACAATACACAGATTTGTACACCAGGATTTTTACAAGACAAACAAAGTCATATCAGAAGATTCTACAAGCCATGTTTCAGTAGCACCTCACCCTAACTAGTAGGAGACAATCTTGAGACAAACTCTGTGTGCCTCAGTGCTATTTCTACATTAACAAGAACTAATCTTCCTACATATCATCCCCTGTAAAACTGACTGACATGTGAGGACCTAAGACTATCTTTACCATCAGTTCCTTCTTTTTTTTAAATGCAGGCATGTATTTCTAGGGTAGAGTCCTGTATCTTTTACATGCCCTTACAAGAGAAAACAATACTTTTCTGAAACAGACCACAAAAAAATCTTTCCTTCAAGCTTGTTCATACTCCTTTTCATCATGGCACATTTTTTCAAATTTTTTTCCCTACAGGTTTGTTTTCGTGGTTTTACTTGTAACAAAAGGTAGAGCAGTCCTTAGTACTAAACCCTCCTCTCTCAACACATTGTCAAACTGATTGCAAGAGTCATGGTTCAGAAATACATCAAAAATACAGCGATAAGGATGAATAAATGCATTTCCACCTTAAATTAAACAACTTAGTTTAGCTAGGGCAATTGTAAAATGCTTCCTGCATTTATCTCCATGCAAAGTTAACCTTTCAGACATTTTGAGATGACCAAAATTACTTCACACAATATTCCAGAATGTAAGAGATCTACTGAAACTAAATCAAACCGTATTACTCAAAATTTAATTAATTAGCGTCTTAATGACAACACAAGACCCATCCTCCAAGTTACGTTCTTTATGATTGAGACCTATCTGTAGTCAAGAAAACTGCCTGCAGAGAAAAAAAGACTGACCCCCTCCCCCAGCTACATAAACATAAGCTCCTATTTCTATCATTTGCTCCATTAACTTCCCAAAATTCATCACAGGTCAAACAACAAAAGGCCATAGTTTCTGGGAACATATGTGCTCTTTCTGCTCTTTCAGGTCTTCTACACTCCTGCCAAAAGTTTTTAACAAGCATAAAATTACGCTTTGTACTCCTAGAAACAAAAAAGCCATGTCTACACTTAATCATATTTATACACCAGCCAAGCCAAAACAAGTAACTTTCATTCACTAGAATCAACGTCAGATACGATTTCTTCTCGCCTTTCCCTTCTAAGCCCCTCTCCACCCTTTCGGCGGTAAGGGAGCAATTCAGCATATTCTTCATCCACGAAGCAAATTTAGGTACAAAGAGTGACAAATCAAAGGAATCTGAAGGCAAAGCGGTTTTCACATTTTACTCTCAGAATAACCTCTTGTTCTCCAACCAGGTAGTATATTTTAACTGAGAGGTGATGTAACCTTGAGCAGTTCAGCTGCATTCCCAGCCCCTAGAGCTGCTGACACATAAATTCAGCTTGAGCAGCAGCAGATAGGTAATGAGCTTGCATTTGTGAGGTCCTGCTTGCCATCCACCCCTCTCCAGATGCAAAAGTATAACTGCACATCATTTGATGAGGCCTACAGCAGTAATATCAACAGTGACTAAAGAAGATAACATCTGGATGGTCTGGTAATAAAAGGTTTTGTCCAGTTTTGTCAAGATCCAACAATAGGGAATTCAATGGCCACAGACGTAATGAAGGTCTCTTGTGTCAGCCCAGGAATTTTAAACAAAATTAATTTCAAAATTCATTTAAAAGATGATGGACAACCCCAAGCAGTAGCACTTAACATCCAAAAGACCTAGAAAATGCCAACTTGAGTAATACTTATATACTGCAATCTGGTGTTTCCTTACTGGAGCGTAAGAGAGAAAACAAACATCCTTGTCAAAAAAGCATTGCTTCCCAGACCTCTTTTGTCATCAGAGCTGACCAAACAACCACCTCATTCTGTTCACATCATACCTAAATTTCCCCCTTGGATTATCACTGAATAATTTACTTTGAAAGCTCTTCTATAATTGCTTTAGGTATTAGGAGAGAAAGTGAAATCTCAGAACTCCTGTTGGATGCATCTCACAACTCTTCTTTTCCCTTTAGTACACATTACCGTCACTTCCCCTATGAAAAACCTTCTATTGAATACCATAGCAAAAGGATATCCTCACAACAGTTTTACCCAACCAAAAGAAAGTAACATATCATTCTGTTCCTAAGACACAATTCTACCAAGATTTAAAACACAATAGAAAATACATAATTTACAGCTTTACTTGGACTTACCCGTGGACTGGCTATGCACAGGAAGGACGGCAGCTCAGTCACCTGGCAGCATCGTACACATGAGGTAGCTGATCTCCTTCTATATATGACATGGTCTGAATAGCCAGAAACTGCTTTACAGTGGCTGCTGAACACGAGGTTCTGAAAACAAAATTAAAATTAAGAAGTAACTACGTTTATAAAGAAGTACTCCTCTCAGATCTTGTATCCACCCACGAGGAAGACAGACAAAGCACATTCCGTACATATTTCTCTTTGAATAAGGAAAACTCTACACATCTTCTGCAGTGAATATGTAAAGAAACTTTTGTGTAATTATCAGAACCTTCAAATCTGGAAATGTTTGCAATCAGAATAGATCATATCAATAACTTGTCTTGATGCTCAGTTGGAACCAGAAACAAGTTTTTCCACCTTTGAATCTTTTGACCTTAGCTTTTCTAATGAAGGAAGTACAGGAATATTCTAGTAGGTCTGACCCTCGGGTTGTTTTCTAGCTACTCATTTATCCACTCTGAATTGAAATGAAATTTCGCAGAGAGAAAAAAATTAAGAATTGAAATAAGGCTGGATTGGTATCTTTAGACTTGCATCTTTTCCAACCTTCTCCTTCTTTCCTGTGCAAAAGGACTCTAGATTTTATCTTGAAGATTTTAAAAGTGCTAGCAGGGTTACACGCATAAGCAAATGCATGTTTAAAACATGGAATTTGCCACAATGTCCTTCTGATACAGAAAAACATACTGACTCAGAAGTGGAGACATTCAGATGACAGTGCAGTTTAAAGAAAGGAAAGCTCTTTGAAGATGCTCAACTCTACACAGAAAACTATCAAAAAATTAAATTTTCTTCGCTGGCATCAGTTATAATTCCTTTTTTATTGTAATTACCTCCATCAAACAATTAAATAAACTACTTATAGACGAAGCCATTTCTGCCACTTAGCTTTTATTCTGACTCTTCTATATTCATAGAGATCAATAGTTCTATATTATGTTTAATTGTTTCCCATAGTAGGCAGAGCATTACTCTGCACACAATAGGAAACTAGCAATAATTTTAGAAGCATTAAGAAGTGTAACTCTCACAGCCATAGGATCACAGGATATGCCCTCCTGGCAATTCCAGGAGTTCACATAAGTAAAAGGTAAACAGGATCTCAGGTTTTGGTATTGTTCTGCCCCAGTTCCTAATGCACCAAAATTAATTGCATGCTACTTTTACTTTACAGACCCTCCCAATTTTCTGAAATCCCACTATTTGAAGTTCTAAAGATCCAGGTACATGACAGAAGCAGACACCCTGTATAACACGTCATACACTGGATATTTGCATTTCTATGTATGTCAAAAAATGCTAGAAAACATCCACAGTAAGAGTCTATTATGGATCATGCATTCTGGGCCCTTTTATTTCCTTTCATTGGGAAGATGCAGATGGCTAGCTCATATCATTTGGAACCTCCTGACAAGGGAGGAAAACAGTCTGACTGTACATACGTGCCAGCACTACCCACACTCAACCTTAGCCCACAAGCACATCTTTCAGCTGCTGCCAGTGAGACTCATGGGCTGGAGCCCGCAAAAATAAAGTTCATACTCTGACTGAACATCTGTTCCTCTATATATAAAAGGTGAGAGCAGAAAGAGCTGACAATAGTCTTTCATTGACACTCAGCAAGGCTAAAAAGCACAGGTCAAAGCTTGGCCCACACTGCATAATGTGAAGTGATCCCAAAACCAGGCTCTTACTCAGCTGGCAATTCTTAATCAGTAACGCTGGCTTAAGCAACAACTGCTTCACATGTTTACTCCTGTCCCCACAGAGCCCCTTCTTGCTGGCCTAGCTGTCTGTACTCATTAAGATGCAGATCAAGATGAAAACAAACCCTTGCCCCTCTGCTCCAAGTGAGTTTTGTGGCACGCTTCACCACTTGGTAAAACAGACCACGTGCTGAAACAGCAGTGTGGGAATCACAGGACTGGGAATACATGCCTGTGGACAACAGATACAAATGCAGGCTTACTCATCTGAGAACCAGAAATAGTGGCAAGAGAGCACCAACACTGCTGCTAAAAAGGGCAAGTCCTTTCCCATGATGTATTCGTGCCACTTCCTGTGCAAGTTTTGTCTCCTCTCCACAAATCTATTTGGCTACGCATCTAATCAAACAACAAATTCAACAGCCATGAAAATACAAAGTGTTCTGCAGTTGGCTCATACAAGGATGTGTGAGGGTATGCCCACATCAGCTGAAGCAGGGCTCCGCAGCTGAGAGTAGAGAAAGGACAGCAAGAGTTAGAGGGGGAAGAGTGAACAACTGCTTTAGCTCAAAGCCCCTCTCTTCCCCACCCCTGGGCCCCACACTGAGAGTACAGCTGATTTTATGAAGAGGAATCAGCATTGCAGGCAGTCACAAGAGCTTTCCAGAAAGTCTTACAACAGCAAGCACTGGCCTACTGATTGTGGCCCTGGTCAGTAGAGGGGCTTGGTAATGATTTCCTGGAAAGGGAGAATACAAGAAATGGATAGAGAGGAAGCTAACAAACTGTAATTCCAAACCTATTCAAGTTTGTTACTTAATTCTCTTTTGGAAAACACTACCAAAGACCTATTAAAGATGACTTTGGGACAATTGAAGTACCCAGGAAGAAACATAAATAAAGCTTCAAGAAAGTATCCAAAATAAGAGAAAAATATTTGTATGTGGGCATTAATCTTGCTTTGAGTGCTAAATTCCTGTGTACAAATTATGAGCAGGTCACACAAGAAACACCTCTCTGAATTCTGACATATGCAGCTGTTAAGAATTCATGAATGGAGCAGTCACTAGATATAACAGGGACAGTGGAAACCAGCTTCCCATCAACCATACACATGGAAAAGACTGCATAGGGTTACAGAACTGAACACAGCCCCAGCTCTGAAATGGATCACACACCTTAGTACAACAAAGCCAAAAACCAAAGTGGAAGATTGTTAAAAACCAAGAAGGTACACATCCACTACAACTATGCAATCCAAAATAAGTCTTGGAAGAGGCTCTCCCATACTTCAGAGCTGCACATAAATATGGGTGATTACTACCAGCATCTTAAGCTCATTAACACTCCTAAATTTTTTAACAGAAATAAAATTAGGAAAGGAAAGGAGAGAAGGGTTCACGTAAACAGAGCAGATTTTATATTAACTTAATTCAATATATACAAATTAATACATATCGTGTGGAGGCGCTGAGCAAGGGCAATGAAGAGACCTCATGCTGCAAGGGATTTCTGTGTTTACATTATGAAACTTATACTATCTTTAGACAGATGTTACTTCAATTTCAGAAACATCCATTAAAAATAAATGTGTTCCTTTTTCTAGTGACTTATTTTCATACTTTGTCTCTTGCATCGGAAATGCTGATCTGAGCAGTTAAGAAAAGCCTTTCCAGATTTATACCATTTCCTTTTTCCTCCTTTCTCACCCTCCTCACTCCCTACATGTTACTATCTTATGAAACCCAAGAGGAAGCCTGGGGGAATGTTACATTGAAAGCTTCTCCCGTTTGAGCTAAGGAAAACGTTAGTTCATTTTCACTCACAATAATGTGTGGTGCTAAAAGACAGGCATGTAAAGGGCAGCTTGTTCTCAACTCTCCCTTTGGCTTTGCACTCTCCAACCACCCCTTTTTTCTTAAGGTGTTCTAAATGTAAGCTCTGCAAACAAAATTCTGCAAATACAGCTTCTTTTAAAGTGACTTCAGGTGGTAATTTGTCTAACAGGCAGGTTAGAAAACAGCTCTAAAGTATCTGTCATAACTGTAGGGCTATTCTTCCTTTAGATTTACTGGGGTTATCAAAATGCACTGTATTGCACACAGTGATGAACTCTGCTCCTCAGCTGCCTGTTTTCTGTATTGAACATATTAGTTGCAACACTCATCAGTTACACACAGTCAGCAGCCCTGGAAACCCCTGAGACACAAGTAATGACATCCTCAAAGAATAGAAATTATTTGGAGAAACCAAATTCGTGTTTAAATCTTGCCAGGCTGTGGTATAGGTGGGTCTGCAGCCTATCCAAATGCTTTACATTTAATCATTAATATTAAAACCTACACATGCATACTCCACATCTTATATTTAAAATCTATAATCTTAATCCATCTTCTGTCCTTCAGAAAGTTTAATGATTTTCATTTTGATATTTATACACACCAAACCAAGGGCTATGTAAGGAGTTAGATCGTTTTTCTACATATGTAAAAATGAATGCTACCTCCTCTAAGTGCACACAACTTCTGACACCATCTTCGTTACTGCCACACTTACGACACCACACAAATTCTCCTTAGCCATACCCACAAGAGGACAGAGCTACAGTTCAGTCTCAGAGATAAGCACTGCAGGCACTATAGAAACAGCTGACTGTAATCTCCAAAGAACTAACTGAAAGCAAATTCATATAGCATTGACATTTTACTAAGCTAGACACGGAAATACAGAATACTGAAATACCAGCACAGCCAGAGTTAACAGGCACACACATTCACTTGGCTGGCTCTTTGTTTGATAACTAGGAGGACTCGTTTTGTTGGCTTTGCTGTTAACGCTGCAAAACATGACACCAAGTCCAAGGTTGGTTTCCTACTGCTTATGCGTCTTCAATTTCCACTTCCTCTACACAATATTCAATTGAATTCTGGCTATCTCCTTTCCCCTTCCAGACTCATGAGCAGAAGCAATATTCCCTAGAGAAACTTGGCATGATCTCACAGTTTCAGAAAAGATTTTTTTTACTGCATATCTGCTAACTGCCCTAGATGCTTTCCTGACTCCACGCTAGCACTTTCATGAACTTATTTCCCAGTGAACTGAATCAATGGAGCCTTAATCTAACTCAGGAAATCAACTGCAATTTAGTCATAAAAAGGCAAAATCTTCACACATATCCTAGTCAAAAGATTAGCAAAAATGATCTCGCATTACACAGTAATTTGAATACATCTGGAGTCTACCAGACAGCAGCAGAAGCAAATTTCAGAGTAGAAACACACCACTGAAAATGCTTGTCCACCAACTATAAAATACTGTCAGGCTGGTCCCCGTTTTCCCCAGCTGCTGCAACAATGTATTGAATTTGACAAGAGTAGTTTCAGCCAGAAAATGAGCATGTTGCATGTAAAAAACATTACGAAATTCTTAAGCTTACATACAGAATTCATTCCTGACAAATCATGAGTCTAATTCTGGTGCTCCTGTATCTACTTTTGGTGCTGCAGTAATATTTTAAAGTCTTCTAAGTCAACTTATTTGTTCATTATAGCAAGTTTTGAAAGTATCTCCAGATGGGAAGGAGATAGGGGTTAAACTATTTTTCTGTTCAGCACTCTGAAGTCTCTTAATCGTATCTAAAAAAGCAGACAACATCGTCATCCTGTTTGCAAGTTTGTTTTCCCTGTTTTATAAGGACAGAATGGTTTTCACCATTTCTCACTCATGAGGATTTGCTACTGTCTCCAGATCACAGAAATCTTGCTTACCTGCAGCAAAGTGCAGCTGTGCAAGTTAGGGAAAGACAGTGGGAAATTTACATCAAGCAAGAAATCCCTGTTCCTCAAAAAACATGACCCCTGCTCTTTGTCCTCTTCAGTCTCCATCCAGGAGCGCATGTGATGGAGCCTGTAGGATGCTTTCAGAGACAGGAAAAGAGCTAACCATCTGCAACAAAACACAGGAGATGCATTTATTCACTGCTTTGTGAAAGAAAGGCTTGAGTATATTTACAGCATAACTCTATTTGACAGAAATGGGGCTTTTTTCAGAATATTAGGCTTACAGTGTTCTGATTTAAAATAATTTTTGCTACACATCTTCCAATTATATTACTCTTATTTCAATTTTTTTTCTAAGGTGGCTTAACTGAATCTAAGTGATTAAACCAGAATACACTTTGAAGCACTTTATCTGAAAGAGTCAAGCCCCAGTTAGCCACTACTATTTAAAATTGCACTCTGATTTCTCTGTAAATTGCTCTACGTATAAATTATTCATAACAACCTGTGTAATGAATGCAGAATTTATCACAAAGACTATTGAGATATAACAAGAGAAATCTGAATTATGTTACTGAAGTACAGTCAAGAAACAGTAATTCAAAATAACCAGAACAAAAAAAGAATATTACACTTACAAAGCCCTAAAGCAAAACATCTCTATTTATTAATAAAGACTTGCTTTTAATCTCCAATTTCTTACAGTCATTATCTAACTTGACTCAGAGTCCTTTACAGAGTACACTATAACTTTAAAAGATCACCTCTCCTTTCAAGATAATACAGTTCATGGTTCTATAAATCCATAGTTGTAAGCCTACGCCTCAGAATTCCATTCCATATTACAAACAAGACATGTGGAAGGTAGGCAATAGGGCTCAGGGCTGAGGAACAACTACCACAGCACAAGGTTATTCCACGTGTGTTTAACATGTACGCTCAAGTGTAACTGGTAAGAATTGCACTGAACTGGCCTTCCAAAGTCTGGATTTTGAGCTTGATAATGCCAGTAACCTGCAGCGTGACCCTAAGCAAACTCTCCTTTTGCCCTTTGACCATCTTGTGTATTTACAATGTCAACTCTTTGTAACACAGGGTTTCTTGTGACACGGGTATAAAAACTGCATTGCATAATGGTGCCCTATACCTGAAGGAACACTCTAGAAGTCGTTCTGGTGTTAGATAATGATAGAGAAATTAAAATATTAGGAGGCATAGAAAATGCAGGTTTAGATGACTGGTATCATCTGTACTTTTCCTGTAATTATTAAAAGAGGAAAAAAAAAAAGTTGTCCTCACCTGGCTAAATGTCCCTGATTCATAAGGTTTGCCATTTCTGCTGGAGAGACATCAATAAACCGGAGGAAAGAAAAACAGCTTTCTTCATTGATGCCTAGGTCACAGAAATACTGAAGTTAGGCCAACACAATTCACAGACACTCATAGCTAAAAACAAAATCTACTTCATCAATTCAGAATACACATTCTATGACACAAGACAAATCTAGGTGAGTAAACAGGAGATTCTAATTTAACTGAGATCTTTTAGAAATACTGAAAATTCAATTTGAATCTCTATTGCCTGACTCCACATTCCAGTTCATTTTCCAGTATGGGCAAGAGAAGGGCGCCTACCAAAAAAGCAAAATACATTCTAGGCCCAAGTGCAGACATTAAGAACATTTGTTTCACTTATTAAGAATCAACGGGCAGCGTGCATATTTGCAAAATTGAACACATATCTTCCAGACAGATGACCAGAACATGCATACCTCTGGATGCCTGTCTCACATGCTCCCTCTCATCCAGAAAGTCAGATGGGTTAGAAGGAGATGCAGGAATTGGTAGGGAAAAGCCTTGCTGGCCCACTCATGTGCATTGCATAGCCCCAATGCCAGCTGAACAGGTCCATGCTAACAGATTTCAGCATAGTAATGCTCTTGCTTTTTACTTCTGAAATTTTTCCCATCCCAGTAGCTGAGTGATCTAATTAGCTCTTGTAAGAAAAATATTCAATCATCTATAATAAATTGTATCTGTCAATATAAGCAGCTTTTCTGGGGTTTTTGCTCATTGATAGATTCTGGGTCACTTGCATCTCATCTAGTTTCTAGTTGAAAGAAAGTTGGCAGTTTAAGATACAACACACAATGTACTGAAATGAATCCAAGATTTCTTAGAATTGAATCTGCGAAAAATTCACGTTAGACTAAAAAAGCAACACTAATCTCTTGAAGCAAGTTAAAACAAGACAGACTGAATTAAGACACTGCACTAGGATAAAGCAGTAACTAAATGACAAGGTATCCACAGTTTATTCTTCCAGCAGCTTTCCACCCTTTCCTCTCTGAGCAAAGGAAATCTATGTATAAAAACTAACAAAATTCTAACAAGTTCTGATCGGATTATCTCAGAGAACTAATTAATCTGGCCTCTCAGTCCTTCTCCCTGAAGAGGACATATAAAAACCCAACTTGCTTCCCCGGACTGTAAACCTACCCTTCCTATGGAAGAGAGACTGCTGGATGTGGTCTGGTGCAAATGGCGAAAGTAAAACCCGTAACCACCTAGAAATGAAAGCAACAAAAGCAAACAACATCATTAAGAAGGTGTTACCACATAACATGTTCAATCACACAATCAGCAGAAGATACAGAGTAGCCATTCAATTCTTCATTGTAAGTATTTTAGCACTCTGAACGTGTGGAATTGCATGGCGGTAGAAGGAAATCATCATCAGTCTACATGCACTGCTGCTAATTTGACACTGAGACACACCACTCTGGTGGAACTAATGTGGTGCATTATATGCTCTAGAAAAGCTGATCTAGTCTTCATACACGTCTTTCTCATCTCTTCCCTGAGCACTTTTCATAATCAAATGCAGACAAAATTAATCAAGAATTTCCATGGTTGGAGAAAACAGCAAACTGCACTTGGGCAGATTCTCCTCATCCAAGGTGAGCATTAACAGCTCAAGGCACTAGCAGATGCTCACGTTATACCATGGCATGACAGACACATACTGATAGCTTCCTTGCATGTGAAAACTCACCAAAGGGAAATCATGTGAGGATTTTTTGTTTTAAGAATCTTTTAAAGCTTAATTCTACCACGCATCATCAGCAACAACTCTAAATTCCTCTTCTGGCTTTCTTACTCAATCAAAGGGATATTCTGTGATTAGGATTCCACCAAGAAAGAGCATCTATATCAGATGTTTAACAGCTGAATGACTAAAAGGAAATAGACTGCTCAGCCAATGTCATTTAAATACACCAGGTAAGGGAGTTAATTAGCACTTAGAAAGATAAAATAAGTGTAAGTAATAATACTTAATAAGCTAAACTGGATAGGAAGTGGAATAGGCTTGCCTGTCCCGTGAGTGGTTAAAGACCCTGATCTGTCCATGACGGTAGATGAACTTGGAAATCTGGTATGGCTTTAAGGAGATGTGAAATGGAGACCAAGTTTCTTGTCGCTCAAACAGCTCTGGGTGATTGCACACCTGTAAGGGGAAGAGCATGTCAAAAGCTGGGAGGAATTAACTTAGTCCGACGCAGCATCTACATACCAAATCAACCGTGACCAATCATCACTAAAACTTTAGTATTGCTTAATATTGCATGGCTATTTCAGTGTATCTGTTCAAATCCGAATACGGCATCATATCTTTTCCTACTCACATAACAGCTACTGCCTCTTCCTATCAAGTGAATGGCTTCCTTCAACCAAAACAACCTTCGTAACCAAAGCAGTCAGCAGGTGCAAGCACCATTTGGCTAAAGCTCTTCTTCACCCAACATCATGCTACACTGCATCCAAAACACAACCGAGCCGCATGCAAACTTGCTTGCCTATGCCAGAATATTTTTTATCTGGTGTTTTCCAGAAGTCATATTTTAGTTCTGTGCTAATGAATGATTACACTTTTCAAAAATTATTATTTAAAATAGCCTTACCTTCCTGAACTGCATGACTAGATTCATGAGACTACTAGTGGTGGTCTGTGCTTGCTGAGTAGTGCCCATTGATGACTGCAGAAGGTCATCAATAGAGATTTTGTTTTTCAGAGCTTGGTACAAGAGCTTCTGTCGACTTGTCTGCTGGCAGTACATAAGAATTTCAATCTGCAAAATGATAACAAAGATTTAGTCATTTATATCTCTGAAATGAAGGACGATGACATCAATGTACATAAAGCTGAGAGAAACACACCTTGAGAAAAACAGAGCTTTCTCAAAAAATACATTTTTAGGCAGTTGCATTCAGATCTGCATTTCAGGATCTAACTTGGAAAGGACTTAACTGATAGGGGTGTTTTGGAAGGCCTAGGTAATGATGTAGGAGACAGACCTTTAAAAGTATGTGAACACAACTAAGTAAACAGACAGATTCTTAAGAAGGTGTGAAAACATCACATCTGCTGTTGATCAGTTAAAAATCTGACTTCAATTCTACCATCCTACAGTTCCCCACTTAGAGCTGTGATAAGGAGTGTCAGCAGCCCACGACAGTGACAGGTGCACTGCACAACAACAGTGGCTGTGGGAAGCCCACTGAAACTAATAAGCACATCAGAACAAACCAGATGTCTCTCAGCCAAGGGTGCCAAAACCTGGGGACTGTTGACAACAAGAGCATCTAGTATTGCTAACACCCATGTGAAATTAAGAGACTGACAAGAGAGAAGAATATGATGTTGCCACTGTGTATTTCTCACTCTGTACAGGCAAGCGAAAAAAATCCTAAACCCATGCCAAATCCTTCACAAAGGCAACAGGAAATGTTTATCACCCAGTCATTGCTGTATCAACCTCCTTTACTGCCATTAGGGATACTTCTGTCAAGTTGACCAGGACTAAAGATATTTAATTTTTAACTGGTAACAAAATGCTTTCCCTAGAAAAGAAGTTTGTTAATTAGGGGTTCCTCAATTACATTCAAATCTAGTGACATTGCTGGGATGTGGTGCAAGAAAGTGAAGGTCCAAGAGAAGTCTACAGTGAAATTCCAGGTATGCAGACCGATAAACGAGTTTGCAAAAACCAGATTATAGAACAGAGCTATGACAATATAGCTGTAATACTCATTCCAGAGAAATACTTTTTCTCACCTTGTCTGACAGTTCATTTTCCACATCCTTCTTGATTCTTCTCAACATGAAAGGCTTCAGGATCATGTGCAAGCGGGATAGCTGGTCTGAAATAAAGGGAAGGGGAAAGAAAGAACAATTACTTCGTCAAGGAAGAAAATGATACAGTGTTTTACCACAAATGAAGTCCCTTACTGCTCAGCCATTTCCCCTCATGTGAGTTCTTAAAGCATAGAGTTGATATTTCTCTGTTAATTTTTCTTCTATAAAATGAGTGCTGTGCTACACTGTTTTTCTGTTCATTACACATACAATATTACAGTCAGAAACACAATCTTTAACATAAACTACCAACAATCCAATGATTTTCCAATCCCACTATGCATCTTCTGCTTTAGATGCCGTATCTCATAGACAGTTTAGCCATTATTAGTTTGAAAAGGTAACATATTCTTCATATAAAAATGACAGCAGTTACACACTGCACTCACTCTCATCAATGGCAGACTTGTTCTCTGCATGGCTCTCTATGTCCTTAGAAAACCACTCATTGAACTCTTCATGGGAATCAAACAGTGTTGGCATGATAAAATGCAGCAGGGCCCATAGCTAAACGGAGAGGAGAAAACACTGGATCATCAAGTCATCCTACCCTGGACAAGGTAATTGGGGATCCCATACCCTTGCAGCTCAAAATCACTTTACTAGATCATGAGACATGGCAAAATTAAACAAAACCCCAGCTGCATTCTCTTCCCACCTCCCCCTAAAATGCCACAAATATCAACTTAACAAAAGCCCATTCAAAAGCAGTAAGAAACACAGCACCATTACTTCAGCCAACGAAAGGAAAAGTCACTAGAATTAGATTTCATCCTGTAATCTAAGTATTATTTCAAATATCTTTAGTTTTAGTTTTATCTGAATGTGTGGCAAGTTTCCATATTTTTCCCTCCCAGGGCTGATCTTACGTTTGTTTGCCAGTGGTTTGCTACAAGCATGATCCCACAACCACACAAATACAATGGATTTCTCAACTGTTCACATATATTTAGTATGTATTCTTGTTATAAAGAAAAATCCACTCTTTTGAGCTCCCAAATACCTCAGCCATTGTATTCTGGATCGGGGTCCCAGTCAACAACAATCTGTTTCGACACTGGAACTGCAGTAGGATCTTCCAACGAACACTGATGAATAAAAGCAAGAAAAATCATTTCTAGAGAAAACTGTAGAATGATACGAAACATAAGGTATTTTAAGACCAATTGCTTCCAGTGAGTTTCCCAAGTGATCTTTGGAAGTCACTGGACAAAACTATTCCAGCTATTCCCCATTCTTTCAAAAGACAACTACAGGAAAAAGCAGCCTTTTTCCAATGAAAAAAGAAACATAATTTATTTTCTTTTTCTAAGTATCTTTTTACTTATTTTTAAAACAAATGCTCACTAATAAAATCTCATTATCAGAATAATTAACTTTGCAAAAGAAACAGTTATTTTGAATCAGAATGTCATCTATTTTTCAGGCTTTACAAGAGGAAATGTATAGGCTACTGTGGCAGGAGTGCTGAGCTATTCATTAAAATCCTCTTAGAGGGGTGGTTTCCCAGGAATGCTGATGAGACAAACTTTGGTCAGAATGAGCCTGCATCTAAAGCAGTCCTCAACTTACTGTGTACAGTGGCAACCTGGACAAAGGTTATGGGAAAGCAATTACAGAAGTAAAGATGGACAAATCCACTACTTGAAAACAAACAGAAAATTTTCTGGCATAGAGTCTCATGACACAGACTGCGCTTTATTACGGCCAACAGTATTCATGAGGTTCTGACCTTCATTCATGTCTGGAAGTGCCACTGAATAAGGAATCAAAATACTGCATTTAATGGAGCCAATGTAAGCAATATAAGCTAAAGACTACAGACCATTCACCTGGCAGAATTCTGTGAGTAGTAAGGAGGGAAAGTGACCAGCATTTCACAGTGTTTTGTTTAACTGTCCATACAAGTTTCTGCTCCATAGCTACTTTTTAATTGCATTTTACATATCTGGAAAAACCTAAATGCAAAAAACCTAATGGATCAATCCGGTGTCAGAGAGTTATATAGATATTTAACTAGGTTAGGTACTTCAGGGGTCTTATGTGTGTCAATTTTAACTTCTGTCAGTTTATTTCCTCTTGATGCTTTCTTGATATTCCTCCAAGAGGCTGATCCAGAAAGAAGATTTTGTTTTCAGTTAGTTTATTACCTGGAGCTACTCTTGAGTGCTTGTGCTTCATCCAGCACCATATACTGCCACTTCACTCGCTGGAAATACTTCACATCCTGCACTACCAGCTGGTAACTGGTGATTACCACGTGGAAAGGAGCATCCTGAGTATACAATGTCTTCTATAACCACAAAAGGAGAAACAAATGCCCACATAATATAAATACATTGTCAAGAGTTCACCGTAATTTCAGACTTCCGTTTTACAATCTTCTCATTACCACTGCACTTTCCCCAGCTGACTTTTTAAATTAATTATATCACAGTTACTCAACTAGTGGACCCGAACTTCAGTCCTTGAAGAATTTCAGATGCGTCTTAACACGTAAGACAAGATCCAGGTACTGAACCCTACAAAATGCTATTGTTAAATCAGGAGCAATCTGACAGGCCTGCAGGGATTCTGGATTAGGGCATCCTGAGTTAGGTTACTCAAACAGAAAAAACAGTCCTTGACACTGAAACTTTCTGCTTTATTTACAGAGCTCTAGTTCCTTCATCTCAGCTCCACACTGCATTGAATTGTCCTGTATGGTGTTGCTCTTCAGCACAAGAGAAGTCTTCCACCTCATTATCTTAATGAAAATGCTACTACAGGGATGAAGAAACTCTGCATCCACACATCGTTTCGTTTGGTGACGTGTAGCAACGGATTTTGGTTTACCCTGCACAAAGAAAGACGGTCAAAGCAGACATTCATGCTGGTATTACCTGACTCCAGAACTTCCTGATCACCTTTCTATCATGAGGATTTCCCCAATAAGGTAGCACCTGAAACAGTAAAAAAAAAAGAAAGATATTATTTTCAAATAAAGACACCAACTCTAGAATTTTATAGTCTGTAGTCTACAAAGTGACATGTCTCTTTCTCCAAGACAACAAAAAGGGAAATTATCTTTCTTACCACAGAGAAAAATCAGAAAGCATTTAAAAATACTTTGAAACAGAACATTCCAGGAAAATGTATCAAGGAACTTGTGGCCTGATCAAGCTATGCTGAGAATCTCAAAATGCCTATTAGCATGTTATACCTTCTAGTCAGGTTTTTCTAAAACTTAAAAATGGTACTTTGCTTATGTCAGAAAGAGGTCTGCACTCAACTGCTACAGTTAAACTTAGAGGACTGGAGGGCTTGTCCTGTTTAAAAACCCCATGGTCCTGCTGGTTTTGTATTTCAGAACTGACCCCCATCTTCACCTGAGATGAAGTTAAAATGCCTGGCCTGGATATATTTAATACAAGAATTTTAAAAGCAAGCAGTACTGCCAGAGAAATCTGTTAAAACTATCTACAGTTCAAAATTTCATGGGTCCTATTACTCAGACCTTTGCAGAGCACTGACTCCTGTCACTGGTTAATAACATTGTACTGCCATCTCCTGCCTGATGGAAGGACTACAGTCAGCTAACACTGGGAGGTCTGGGAGAGAGGAAGAAGGCTGCTTTCTGAGGTGGTAAAAAGTCTTACGACTTCAACTGACAGGTTCCAAAACCCTTTAATTGAATATTCTTCCTACTGTTCTGAAATAAGGATGATTGCAAAAAACACCAGACTGATTGAGAAGTGATTTGTCTTTTAGTTTACATATTCTGCCATGGACATAAATTCACTGTGATTTACAACAAGCAGAACTGACTGCACACTTCTGTATGATTAGAGGCAGAAAAAAAACTGGTTGAAAAAGATTGATCGAAGCTTTAAACATGTGATAATAAGTTTAGAAAATTTCTTTTCAAAACATGTTTTGTTCCATAGATGAGGTAAACATCAGCATGCAGTAAGATCAGCATGCCAAAGAACAGCTATACAATGATATAAATAATTTGGGGTTTAAGTCAAAAAAGAGAAAACTATCTTTTCACAAGCATCCTGACTGCATTTTTCAAACATTTTCTGTATTTCATTCCTGAGAAGGAGAAAGTATAAAAAGTTGCTTGGCTATTCTATACAACAAACTGATCAAAGGAAGTGAGAGAAAGCAGACAGAACGGCCAACAGCTCTCAAGTTTTCTAATCAAGAACCCCTATTATTTTGGGCTATGAAAATATATTAATGGATTATTTTTAGGTTGTGTTAGGTTTTTCTTCTTTTGAGTACCTCCTCAATTATACAAGTGTTTGTATTTCTTCATTAGTTGCTTTAAAGGCTCAGTAATGCTATTTTATTCCAAAATACAAGTCACTTGAACAATCCAGTACTGAACTACGCTCTAGTACAACTTCTCCTCATACAGATACCTCAAACTATACACCAGCACAACCAACATAAAGTCTCATCAGGGATCTCGCTATTTGGTAAAAGCTAACTCCTTTAATATTGCCCTGCCCCAGATCAAGAAATCAAATATCACTACTTGAAAGTAATATTTTCAAGGTTTTTTTCCTGCAGTTTTTAAAGTAGCCAAGACATTCAAACAAATAGCCTGATACTACTGGTATACTGGTTACTCATAACTAGGTGTCTTCTATTGTTTTCTGTAAAAAAGAAAATCTGATGTTTTAAAAGAACCCAATCAAGATTTCTTCATATCAAAGGTTACTATGTTAACAACCCGAATACTTAAACTATGATCTGTTCCTCCTTGCAGATGTAATTGCAAGCTTCTGACACTTTTGTCTATCTTGAATTCTGAAATTCCAGCACTGTTTTAGCAGTACACATTTCTTTTCAAATTTTCCTTTGCAACACTCAAATATTTTCCACTGGGGGACAGTAACTGGTAGTTCCTTGCTTTCTAATTTACTATTTCTATTTACTATGTTTTCACATTCACAATATACTTGAAAAACTCCATTTTTTTTCTTCTAATATTTTTGTTCTTATCTATTTGTGCCTCGCTTCTCTCCTTTTTCTTATTAACTTATATGTCCATGGTTCTTCTATTTTTCTGTAATAACTACATTTTGCCTCCCTCTTATCTGTTTAGAGTTTGTTCACATGCAATCTTTATCTGACTCAAATTCATATGAATGACTGAAAACACAGCTCTAACCCTAAAGATATTATATAAAACTTGGTATACAATTCTTGGTTGTGCTGCCAGGTCCATATGTTAAAATTATACATCCACTTGCTGACCTACTACAATTCCTTGCTGAGAAGGTGTCTCTAAGCTGATGCAAAATGAAAATCATGTGATTAAAGTAAGAATATTTTTAAGCCCTAGATAACTGAACACTCCAGAAAAAAACAGGATGATGGAAAAAAGTACCAGAAACAGGCTCATTACAGAGTTTCATATTCCAAGGTCAATAAGCACCCAGATGTGAAACAGAACTCAAGAGAACAAAATGGTTTGCTCTTGAGGAAACAGAAAGAACTTCCTTGGACATGCTTATTACCTTAAATTTAGGTACAAATCTGGCAAACTCCTGGTGCCAGTTGTTCAGAGTAGAGGCAGGTGAAATTATTAAAAAAGGTCCCCAGATGTTCTCTCTCTGGAAAACACACATAAAAATTAAATTTAAAAAAAATAATTGAATGGAAGAGATATAGAGATGGTTTGATATGGCTTTACATCCACTAAATGACAGTGGCTACGTGAGAGGGAACTGTATGCAACCTAGCAAAACTCTCCCAGCACAGCAGGGTGATACAAAATCAGAGCAGATCTAATGTTTAACCAAGACTTATTTCATAACAGCAAAGTTGTTCCCAGAACAAACTCCTTTGTTTCTGAGAGTTACCACCTTCATGTTACAAACAGCCCGTCACATTGATAAGGAAAAGAACTTCAGGTGGCATTGAAAAGCTTTGCTCTGCCACATCACACATTATAATACCCTCTGTGAATAACTGAGTTGATCCATTAATATATTAGCAGTTACAAGCTTGCCCTCATAAGGGAGAGGCAGGAAAAATATAACAATGTGTAACCTTCCAAAAACCTCAGGGTGCAGTGCCACAGGGAGACAAGCTTATCTTCTTATTCCTTCCACAGAGACGAGCTCAAGAGCCTCCAGCTCTGCACACCTTTACAGTATTCTGGCCAACAGTACCAGGTACATAAGGAAATGCACGCAATTGTCACTTGGTCACTAGTGCAGCTAATTTTGCTTCTAGTATCACTTCATTGATATCTCCTATTTAGGGCAAGTGACTGGATTGCAATCAAGACCTTTATTTTTTAAAATAAATGTACCTATTTCTGCATGAAGAAGTTAGTTCCTGTTGCTTATTCTGTTTTGTTTGTCTGCCCTGGCACAGAAGAATCACTGTGCTTCCTAAAAAAATCCACTGAAATATGGAAATTAATGCTAATTGCCATGAAGCTCAGAATTTGAGCACTTTGATCTGTAGAACTCAGTGAACCATCAAGCGTACAGCTTGTTCTCTCCTGAGGCTTTTACATTCAGTGCAAGTGAGAAGACATTACTCTGTGAATAAATGAAAACTCTATACAAACAGACATATACACATATTTACAACTATTTCAATGGCTCCACTTGAAAACAGTGTATAAAATACCTTTTAAGACATTTAAGCTTTGTAATCCAAAATTCATTTCCAACATGTCAAAAGTATGCATCTTCTATCAAGCGTACTACCCAGGAACAAGCTATAATCCACCTACCTCAGCCAGATGTGCAAGGAGAGCAATACTTTGTACTGTTTTACCCAGACCCATTTCATCCGCCAGGATTCCATTGATGCCCTGCAAAAGATCCATAAGTGAACACCTTCACTTTACTACGTTTTAATCCACAACGGACTGGCAGAACAGCTCCCACTGAATTTAGTGGGAACAACCCCACTGTAACAACTCTGACACTCTGAAACTTTATCAACTCTTATATCTGCTCCTGAGAGGTAACTGATCTCAACTGTATTTCATTCATTCCTCAGTCTGACTTTTACCCTAAGCCTCTTTGCACTTCATGATCCCACAGTGACCCGGGCACACTCAGAAGGACAAGACAGCCTGTAGTTTACCAGCTGACCCAAGCCTGAAACAGTATGCAACTCCAAGCAGCAAAAGTCTCCTCCATGTATGATCTAAGTGATAAACAGCTGTACAAACCACACAAAGAATACTGAACTCAATGCCCCATTCAAAGCTGTTATGTCCTAAATAACCAAGAACACTTGTAGGTGGCCTACCTAGTATTTTCCTTTCTTCCAAATACATTAAAGATGAACTATACACAGTCTATTTTTAAAAACAGTACATTCTTTTGGCCAACTTTACTCTAATGACTTAAATAATCCCAGAAGTCATAAAAATTTGCAAGATGTACTAATATACCTGCTCATATAGGTTGGCCAGCCAATTCATGCCTTTCAGTTGGTAACCTTTCAGTTTTCCATTGAAAATGGTAGGCTGTGGAATATCTTCTCCTGCTCGGATAGATGGGTTTGCTAAACTGTAACTCTCTCCAAATCCAGTACCAGACTTGTTAGCAGCCCGTAAAGCAGCTGCCCGGCTCTCCTTTGCATCTTCATCAAATGATCTAGTCTAAACAAGAAGAGAAAGGTATGCATAAGATGGTGAATACATTAACTTATCAAGAAACTGTAAAGTAAAAGGCTTTAAGATTCACATTAAGACATGATACTCACCAGAAACTAAGAGAAACTGAGCCTGTTCCTATAGCCTAAACCTTTATACTCTGGTTTTCTGTTTGTTCAGCACAAAATGTATCAATGGAATTAAATTCAAATCTGGCCCCCAGGATCAACCTGCTATGAAAGATCCCGGTACTTTGGCCTCTGCCAATTACTTTGCTTTCTCTTCTACTTCATGGATCCAAAAAATACCTACCCGGGCCTGATGAATCTGGTAAGCATCCTCAGCATTCTTCAGAGCTTGGGCCTTGTAATAGTTGCTATCTGAAAATAACATACACACATTAGAGGTCTGCAGCAGTAACCACCCAAAGACACAGATAAATTCCAGTAATTGCAGTAGTCCTTCTTGCAGAGAAGGATGTTGTGCTTGAAATTGTTGTTTCTACCATAACACACAGAGTACAGTAAATTTCAAAAGAGTGCAAGGAAAGGACTGTAAATGAATCACTTACCATAATCCTCTTGGGTGATGTTGACCACTACTCCTCCACCAATATCAATCTGCCTTTGGGTAGAGCTGTCTTCCAGTTTGCGCAGGATTTCCTCCTGTATCCCATCATGTCCCATATCTCGTTTACGACTCATAAAATGAGCATATAATTCAGTCTGTGTGATCAGGAAGTTCAGTTTTCGCTGCTGTCTCTTAGCCTAAGAGCATTTACCAAACACAGATGAAGAGGAAAAAAAGACACAACAGTTCAATGTTTAAAATATAATTAAACAAAAAAAATTCATCTAATAATGTATCAATAACTACTCTATCTAGATTATGTTAAACACACCACTGTGCTAAGTGCTACATTACTAGTTGCACATAAGAACACTGACCACCTCCATAAATATCTATATTAAAATAGAAAATTGTTGTAAATAAAAAATTCTTTTAAATTCAGTAATCATGACAATAAACAATAAAAGAAAAATTAAATGTTTTGTTTACACTGAAGAACTAAAATATCAACAAAAAATAGGATTTTAGTGGTCTATAGTAAAAGAACTCAGCAGTTAAGAAATGCTCTCACAGCAACCTGACTCCCACATTCTGTTACTTATTAGTAGAGGGAATTATGGTAGTACACATGAAATATATCAATAGGTAATACAGTTGAGATACTATCATTACTCAGCATTCAGCAAGACATTGCAGAAGCTCTGTTCACCCTTAGGCTCCAGCAAAAGATGCAACAGTTAAAATTTGTCTACTAACCTAAGTCAGCAGAAAACTTCACAAAACGCTTATGAATTTGCAAGAATGAGAGGAACACAATAAATACAAGCATAATTTAAGCATAAAACTAAATATAAGGCATTGTAAAGATTCAACCTTTCCTCATATAAGGTATACCCATATAAAGTAACAACCACAGATTCACTAGAAAGCTTTTACAAGGAAACTTCCTTAAATTCAAACCCTTTTACTCTGTAATGGAGTTCAAGAAGTTGTCAGTTGGCCAACAAAAAAGCAAGCACAGAAAAATTCTGTGACCCATACATAAATGACAGAATCAGTTGACAGCAGTGGGAAAAAAGGGCAGGAAAAAAATTCAACGTCAATGAAAAACTGTCTTCCCCTCTGGACCCAGAAAGATGTACAAACCATCATAAAACACTGGCCCTTACCAACACTGAGCTGTGTATGTCTGTGAGACACGCAATGCTTCTTAATTCCTTCCTCAATTTCATTCAATTATAAAGAATTTATGCAGTTTGAAGGTGTTTTTTTAATCACCTCTTGCTAATTAAAAGAATTATGTAAAGAATAATAAGATAGCAGAAGAAATATGTGGCATAGCACTGAAAGAGAACAAATAACTGAATTTCATGGCTTGGATTTAGAAACTCAAATTATCCAGTCACTTCTGTGCCTCCTCAGCAGATTAATTATCAGCAATCTGTGATTTTGCTGTACCTCTCTCATCTCCTCATCCAGCTTGCGTTGCTCTAGAGCCTCCTTCTCAGCTCGTTTCCGATGCTCTTTTTCCACCTTTTCATACTTTTTCCAGTAGAGAAGCATCTCCTTGGTGAGACGACGTGCTCGTGGTAGAGTTTCCTTACAGTTTTTCTGGGCTTGGATAGCAGCTCTACGTACCTCCCTCATGCACTGGTGGGCAAGCTAGAGAGGAATAAGATTTGGGAACAGTGGTAAAATGGGCAGATTGTAAAGAAAGCCAGCAATAAACAATATCAGATTTAATTATAACCAAGTCTGATCCTTCAAAAGAGAAAAAACTGTGACACTTTACTCAGCAGCAGTGCTTCTGAAACGGCGTGAGAGAACGTGATCTTCCAAAAACAATCTGAGATGATGGAGAAGATAAAATCTGAAGGCAGTTTCAGCATAGAATAATTATTAAAAGACTGATCTGATGGGTAAGTCCTTAAAAGGGATGCAGAAGAACAAAATTCAAGGCTTGCCTACAGCTTTGACTCACCTATTTCTTGACACTTTTCTGGAGTTATTTTCTCACTTTTCAAAAAGAATGTACCTAAGAATACTGCAACAGAAGTATTGGTGGAACACAATCCTGTTCACATTAATACACAGAAAAGTGAGGGAGCATTCTAGAGTTTTGCTACCATTTCACAAAAAAACATAAGACAATGTAATTTTTGTTCTAGTATAAATAAATTGATGTCACTGCCATAACGGTAAAAATTGCTGGGTTTTTTTGTTGTTTGTGACAGGCTTTTTCCTCCACTAAAATTTGCACATCAACAATTCTAACACAGATTTCAAATGATAAAACAAAACTAAGAGAAAAAAACGCGGAATTTTAGAATCTGTAAGTCCAACAGCTGAGTTTCTTAAACATACACCAGCAAGTCCCATTTTCTGCATCCCTTACAAAGAAAATCCTCCCTTTCTCAATAACGTATACACAGAACAGGAAATTTCCTACATCACCTTGTCTCTAACAATTCTCAGTCATATACTTGATTACCTTTTCATTATTAGCCATAGGAATGATTCAGACACTTGAGCATAACACTTGAAGAACGCTCAGAAAGCTATCACCAAGTGTTTGTAAGTGAAGTTTTCTAGGTAGAAAACAATGCTGCTTCTCAGAAAAGATGGATGAGAAGATGGATTGCTTTTGCAACCACTTAAGCTGAAAACTGCTTTATTTTTGATCTCAGGTCCTCTATATATTTATCTAAATTAAAGCACTTAACATTCCAAGAGCCCCTTTGATTTCAACCAGAATGCTTAAAACCAGGAAGCTTTAGATAGTGAATAGATGGGCAGCTCAAAAGTCAAAGTATACCAAAAGCCATTTAATGTACAGTATCAAAGATCAGTAAATTTAAAATGTACAAACTAAATCTCTCAAAAGCCAGAAAGATCTCATAAAAGGAACTCATGTTGCTTGTTTCATCTGTTGCTTATGAAACAAGACAAAACAACACATCTAAAAAATGAAAAGCCTTACAATAAATGACAATTACTTGTATACAGTGCTTTCTCCTATACTGCCCTGCTAGTATAGTCAGTATTGTAAGAAACAGAAGAAACATAAAGAGGTTACAGTTTGCTTATTACACCCAGTACAAGTAACAGTATGAAACTAAACACCACCTACCTTTTTGCTGTTGGTTAGGAAGAGGTTGCGGGCTGAAGCTTTCTGTTTGTATGCCTGTAAAAGAACACCATCTGTAAATTAGTTAAAGGGTAATGGTTTCACAGTATTTTAAAAGATCACTATCTAGTCTTCAGTAGGTACATGTGCCAACTTCAGCCATGCACACTGTTTTATAATTGAGAATAGGTACTGTAAGTATTCTTCATTTTGACTGAGACAGCTTTTCATCCTTAAATTACTGAAGGCATACATAAATGTATTCCAAATCCTGAAGGAAGCATGCTAAACAGCTCCTTTTTTCACAATTGTTTCTTTAATTACTACTATTGCAAAGCAGGATTCTCCTATTCCATTTTTATCACTGAAGCAAACAATATTTTCCACTGTTTCCCAAAGACGTTAAGACTAGATCCTACGTTCTTCACATGATCAAAATCAGTCTGTTTAAAAAATATGGTCTATCTCACTGCACATATCCTTTGTTTGGCTTTTAAGCTCATAAAGGATGATACAGTCATGACTTGTTTTAACTTCCTAGAATTCAAAGTCTGTTAACTGTGAACTCCAAAAAGCAAGTTCTAAGGTCCACTCTGACCATCTCAGAAAACTATTAACAGTGAACCCAGCTTTCTATTTCAAACGTGCCTGAAGCTCGTCCTGTAAACAATACACTTTTCCCCCAGTCTGTTTCTGAGGTAAAGTTTGAAAAAAACAGGTGCTATGACTGAAACACTCCCTTCCTGAACTTTATGGTAAACCTAGATACTGGTTTGCTCTATACTGCCATCCTGTAGATCAGTGTGAGCACCTGCTAGAGCTTACTGCACTTTTCATTGCCAAGGGTCAAATAGCCACGGCAAAGCACTGCGTGATCCGTTTAGATACCACTGCTGATATTTCAACTACATGTTGCTTATGGATTACAGAATTCCAATTAGGTCATTAATGACCAACAGAAAAATCAGGTCTCACTTTACTCTGTTTTTCTAAGTGTCAACTCCCCACTAAGTTAATTTTCTATTTCACTTTCTTGTATCATCACCAATCTACTGCCATTAGCCAAGCTCACCTTTGGCAACTCCTTTTTAACAATGCTAAGCCACACTTTACGCCGACGTGCATTAAGTTGCTCAATAGACAAATGCTTTTTCTTGGAGCCAGGTGGTGGTGTATCATGGGAAAACTTGGCAAAAACTTTGGTCTGGTGATGGTGGCGTCGTGGTGACTCCTCTGAAGAGAGTTCTTCATCCCGCCTCCTCTTTTTCTTTACTTTTTTCAACTTGCCTGCATGGCAACAACAATCAAAAAAATACATTCCTATTTTTGGGGCACATTTAGTCAGGCATCTTTCCTGAGTAAATTCTTCTAGTCAATTTATATGTGGAACCAACAAAAAAGCCAAACTCATTCACGTTTGCCAATTCTGGTACAATTCATTTATACTATTAGATATTTCCTCACTACTTTATAACAGAAATATTTTCCTGGTTAATAGAGGGGTGAAACGCAATTCCTTCCACCCAGGGAAACACGCCTTGGGAGTTAAAATATCTAGGACTTGGTGCAACATTTCTTGCTTTGTGGCAAAATTCTACCTAAAGATATGTAAAAGTAAGACATTTAAAGGTGACAACATTATCATTTGGTATAATAAGTCTCAAAGTAAACTTCTCAGTGAAGAGAAGAATGCATTGAAAGAGATTGGCATGTTGTCATGTCATACCAGCTTTCAGATGAAACTGCTACTGGTATCAGATATTAAAAATATTCACCGTGAGTACACAAGATTATGGATGCTGCAAGATTAGTGGAGAAAAAACCACCACAGTTAAAGGAACTTGCAAAAAGAAAGGAAGACAGCCTGAAATAACCCCTTTAAAACACAGCTCAAAGTTAAGTACTTGCACTAAGAGAGTTCACCTTACACTGACAGTTCACAGCCTTCTCTACTTCCTTAGAGATTTACAACTACTGCCAGCCCAAACAAGAAAGGAAATTGTACTTCCTGGCAAAGTGCATCTCAGAAATTCCAGCTGTTACATCAGAGAGATAATTCTAACTCATATCAAACATCAATTCCAAGTTCCCTCTATTTTCCAGAAAACACTCTCATTCCCTGTAACTTCCTGTACACTAGAAGTACATATTCAGGAGTAACTGCAGCAGGTACAGGGTAAGTTCTTACATTTTTCAAGGACCTACTGTGCTTTCAAAAAACTCCTGAGTAAGTGAACCATGATACGAAACAGTGTTTATGGATTCCAAACCACTGAATAAGGTCCACAAAGAAAATCTTAAGCTATGAACTCTCCAGTCACACACCTTGTTTCCACCCTCGCTTTCTAGAAGCCAGACAATAAAGCACAATATTTTCTGAAGACATTTTTCCTTGTCAGAACTTGATATTTCCCTGAAAAACCCACAAGTTTTGAACATTTATGTTTAATCAAAGGAAATTATGTAGGAAAGAGGTTAAACCACAGCAGCCAATTAAAAGCATGAGGTTAGTGACTTTACCTTTTATTTTTTTCTCTTCTTTAAACTTCTTTTTCTTGGGCCCTAGCAGGTGGCGCTGCTGCTCATAGTAGGGGTCGTAGGTAGAGAGTAGCCCCGCGCTGTAGTACTGGTACTGCTGCAACTGAGGGGTGAAAGTGAGCAGGTAACAGAGACAGCCCCTAAACAAGCTCAGATCCTGAACATAAGTAAGAGATCAGGAAACATGCACTTCTCCATATTTTACATTTGTTATCAGCTATCAGAGAGTGTCTAAAGTTCAACCACTGCTCCCAGGGCTGGCCTCCAAGTTCTGCACGGGGAACCAAGCCCACCCAGTTAAGTAAGAGAGAAGAGCAGGCAGTGAAGGTTGCACTTTCAAAACATACTGCTCTGTCTTTTCCATACAGGTGCTGCCCAGCAAGACAACACATCACATGAAGAGGTCCAATTATGGACCTAATATCTGTTTTGCTTGCATTCCCAAATTAAATACATGTTCTACTTTATCATTCCAAAGGATGCAAAAGGACAGATTTAAAGAAAAGGAATTTAAAAGATTTCCACAAGGACAAACAATGTGAACACTCAGATTGTCAAGTAAAAATATAGCTGCCTAAGCATTTTTTCCCATAAATGACTGAAAAAGCCAGTATATTCCCAGTATTATTCAAATGAAGTACTGAAGAACTCCAAACAGGTTACATATAAACAGGCAAATTAAAGACAGTACCGCTCACAAATTAACTATTTAAAACCTAAGGATACTTTTAAGTTAATAGAAGATTTTTGAAAAGTGAGACCATAAGCGTAAGCAAACTTTCTGAGACACGTTTTCCCCCCATAACTGTGTACTGCTGATCTGACAATACACTGGTAACTTTCACTGGATATTATTTCTTACTAGTCTGGAAATAAATATTTGTGTAAAATCTAACAAAATTATGACCGGTGTAAAAATTTGGTGTGTGAGTATTTGTGTAGCTATCAAATATTTCAAGAAACTAACACAATGTTGGTTCAGAGCTTCACAAGTAAACAAAAGAAAGAAGAAGAGAAGCAAAGAGCTGTGTGGGAAAATATTTCTTCACTCTCGTGGAGAAATTGAAAAGAAGATAAAACAGGAAGATAAATTTTAACTTCGGGCACATCCTCTGATAACAGAATAGGATAACCTCCTTCATCTAGGACTTTCTGCTGCAATTCAAATCAGCAGTGAAAATTTCTGCAAGAGCTCTTATAATTTGAAGAAACATATTATTAGAATCAAAGCAACCATAGAATTGGGCTTCATATTAAGAAAAATGTAAAAATGCAGCAGACTATTTTCTTCTAAGAGAAAGAAAGAGAATATAAGAAGAAAATCCAAAACAAATAGAAGAAAAGGTAAAAAAGAAAGAGAGTCAAATAAAACCTCAAATCGTGACAAAAAATAAGGAAGAAAACTAGGCACTCCCTTTCAAGATTGTAAACATCTTACTATTCATCACTTCAATGATGATACAAATACACTTGAATAGCAGTTACTACCTGTATTAGAATTTAACTTGCGGCATCTCAGTTTTGATACGTATTTCATATATATTATCCAAATCTTGCATTCTAACACCCAGTATTTGCTCTAGTGACTGGGACAGAGCACTGGTGAAGTTATATATAACGTGCCAATACCGATGGATTCGCAGCATCTTTCATTCTATGTATGTAATTGATTAAATAACCGATGTCTAAAAGTGATGTTAGACAGTTACTGTCTACCAAACAACAGTGTATTTTCCAGTCCATGAAATGAGTTTTGATAAAAATGTAAGAGCAATTAAAGTAACACAGTTAAAGGAAAGAATAAAAATCAAGGAAATGTAAAAATTCTGGGTTTTTACCTCTTTGTCCTTGCTATATTTACTTTGATGCAATTTCTTATATTTGTGTAATCGCAGCATATTGTGAAGTTCCTCCCTTGAAAGGGAAAATTCTTCCTCCTCTCCATCCTCATCACTCAGTGAATCTGTGTCACTGGAATCATCACTCAGAAGGATACTCTAACAAGAATAAATGGGAATTAATTTAACAATCCCAAATCCCTGTACTGAATTGTTTATTTATGCAAAGCACTCTTGAGCCTTTACCTCATAAAGCAGTGTGTCTCTGGCCCAACAATGGTACTTAGCATTTACAAAGTGTCTTCCATCTAAAATGACTCAGAAAATAGTTTTCTGAGGAGCAGACCTGTGTAGCAGTGAATTCAATACACGTTTTCTGGAGAAAAGTAGTTTTCTGCTAGTTTGTGGTAGTTACATCATTTTAGTCCACTTCATGTTTGTGGTCTCAGAAAAGCAGCAGTGAGAAAAGCCAGGATAACAGTAGCGGCATTTTATGATATGTGGTTTGCAGGTGCTTCCCTACCCCATCTGTAGTTTGTCCCACTATTATACCACTTCTACCTGCATCAGTTTCTGCAAGTTTGGCTCTTGTTTGACCTCTTGGCCACATGTTTTCGCTAACCTGAGATGGCTACAATACAGTGAAAATGCAAAGATGGCATAAAGCCACCATTCCACTCTCTTCTGCCATCCTCACTGAGACCTTGTACTGAGTTCAATTTAAAAACAAATTTTCAGTCGAGTCCCAAATCTCCATTTAATACATTTTATAACAGATTCATTTAATTTAGACAGTGTACTAAAATGAATTCAGGTTCTGAATGTATACTCACTGCCAAGTCTGCCACTAAACTGCATTCCCAGGTGACACTCAAGATGATCTGCTCCATAACCTTTCACAGCACCAAGGACAGGCTGACAGTTCTGTAGTTCCCTAGATCCTCTTGCCAGCTTTTCTTGCAAACGGGTGTCATGTTTGCAAACTTTCAATCAACTGGGACCTCCCTGGTTAGCCAGGACTGCTGGTAAATGACTGAGAGTGGTTACGTGGGTAATTCTACTCACAGATTCCAACAGCTGCATTTCTTTCCAATATTCTTACCTTCAGCCACTTTCTGCTTTTCTTCAGTTTGGAAAAATTATACAAGCTCCCTTTTTCAGACTTTGGTTCTGTTTAGAGAAAAAATAAAGTTTTTAAGAAACAATGCTTTTCCATCCTAACCCAAAGAAAGCAGAGATTCAGCCTAGTACATGCCTACCTGGCTGGAGTACTCCATTCAGGGAATGTGTGTTCAGCATCCCAGAATTCCCTGCTCCAGAAGACTCTCCAAGAAAGGAGTCTGGAGGCTCTTCCTTAACTTGCATCAGGGGATCCCCAGACTGAGGCAGCAAAGGATTGTCATCCAATCCATCTTCACTTTCATCACTGGAAGAAGATCCATAATACAGTGACGATGACAGGAAAATATTCAAAAGAGAAGATGCCCATCCGACTTTCTTACATGTGGGCATTTGTCTAAAGGTTTGAGAATTGAGACAGCTTCAGATGTAATTTTACACATCAGAAGTACTGCTGTCAATAATTTCCCATTAGCCCCTCAGCAATAGTTAATCATCAGACCAGCCTGGCTACACTATCAACCTGCACCTCCAGTCTTTAACTAGGTATCTAATTTTAGAACCATGAACTAAGCAAGTCAAACCAAAGCACAATACTGTCATACTCATTGGGACATGTGAGAAATGTAGCTATACCTTTTCTAATCCTTGTGAGGGTCTATTACATGCTTGTAAATATACCTGTTATCTGTCGCCCATTCAGTTCTGTAACTCTGCAATTCCAAAATACTGATGAAATTAAATATGTAATTGTTTTGGGACAGAAACATACCTTGATGATGCCTCATTGCTACAACTTACACATAAATTCTGCATCTGACAACAGTCTTCCATTTTCTTTATGACTAAAGGCTGTAAGTGTCACTGAAAATCTACTTAGGGCTTCCTCGTCCTACTTTTTGCAGACAAAGAAAGTTTTGGCCACTCAGCTACAAAAAAGAGCTTTAAAACATTGTTCTAATTCATACATGAGCTGGTAACACACTGTATTATCACTATGAACTGAGAGAAGCACTGTCCAAAATCCTTCATACAATCACAAAATATCCCAAGTTGGAAGGGATCCACAAAAATTATTAAGTCCAACTCCTGGCCCTGCACAGGATAGTCCCCAAAGATCACACCATGTGCCCGAGAGTGTTGTCCAAATGCTTCTTGAACTCTGTCAGGCTGGTGCTGCGATCACTTCCCCGGAGAGCCAGTTCCAGTGCCCAACCACCCTCTGGACAGAGAACCTTTTCCTAATATACCACCTAAATCTCTCCTGAGAAAACTTCATGTCATTCCCTCAGGTCCTGTCAGTGGTCACCAGAGAGAAGAAACAGAAAAGCTTTGTTTCAGAACTCAAAGCTTATGCTAGATTTATTAAATATAATAGTATTTTTTAGATTTCCTCTTTTCTAGGCTGAACAATCCAAGTGACCTCTCCTCCTTAAAAGCAGAAGAGTTTCTAATGAACAAGTCACTAATAAATTCTTAATATGGTGTTGGCTGGGAACAATATAATAAAAATGCCTGTCTTTCCTTGGTATTCCCAAGGGAAAGTGGAAAAGCTTTTGGTACCTGGATATACTCCTGTTAAAGATGGCAGACGTCTGTCGTAAGAACTGATCCAGTTGCAGAGCTTTTTCCAGGTATTGCAGATAGAGGGGTTTTGCCAGCTCTGAGCAGCTGCCATCCTCCCTGGCACCCAGCTCTGAGGCCATAGAACAAACTTCTCCTCATGCACAGGTGCCTCTGAACACACAGCTGTAAAAAGAAACATTGGCCATTAGCAACACAACTCCTCTGAAAGGAGCAAACTTGGGGAGCAGACAGATCTACCAAAGCAATTCTGGGCAAAAGTTTAGGTTGCAGTTAATAGGTATAGCAAACAGAAATTTTCGTTCAACTTTCCACCACAGTACTACCACAGCCAAAAACTATATTCTAAGTCGTCTGGTTTATGACTTTGTGGTTGCTGTTTGACAGGAACAAGCACTGTTTTAACCTAATATGATAATCCAAGTGGTGACATAGAAACTCAAAGTACTATGAAGACAGTCCTCAAGCATGTAAAGTAAGCTTTCATCATTATTAAAGATAACACGTTTAACCCTGAACAGAGGGCATATATATATATATAGCTTACACCAAAAAGGAAGAACTACTAAAAGTATTGTTCCTCTGTTGTTTTTACCATTCCCTTCACAGCTGTAGTCTATTGAATACTTGTAGTATTTATCCTTTACCTTAAAGCAATGCTACTCTTTCAGCACTGAAAATACAGCTGTTACCTGTTGGCAAACAAGCTACAAATATTTGACCAAAAACCCTTCCATTCTAAAGTGCAACTGTTATTTTATTAAAGAAAAAGTAACGCATAAAAATCAATTTGCAACACACCTTTTAATATTTAAAAATTAGAACATATGCTAGCATTATATTTTTCAACTAGTAAAAATTGTCCACCTGATTTTATTTTTTTTATTTGTTCTCTGGATTTAAGAGTCTTAATAAAGCCAAATGCATCCCCCTCAATATTTGCATACTACATACTCTAAAAACAAAGCTATCAAAACATTTTATTGCTCTGTCAACTGCAGTTTTATCTTCCTTCAACTACAAAGGATGCCATAACAACTGTTACAGTAATAGCTCTGTCAACTCAAATTTTACTTTTCTTTGACTATAAAAGATGCCATCACCGTTATAATAATAGTGAGAAAGATATATGATTTCCAAAGCCAGAGTTCTCACTGTATAAAGAAAAGTGCTATAAAGATATTAAATATTTACAAACAAACAAACAAACAAATAAATAACTTAAGCTTTTACTTCCGGTGGAGGACAAAAATCATAGAATGGTTTAGGTTGGAAAGGCCCTTAGAGAACATCCAGTTCCAACCCCCCTGCCATTGGCAGGGACACTACTCAATAGAACAGGTTGCTAAAATTAAAACCAGTCAGACTTAGATTAATTGTTCTTCTGAAGGATTCTTCTGGTTTCTATCACTTCTTAAAAATACCACAAAACCTGAAGCAAACTTCACACTATACTGCAAGACATTTTATATTTGTTCAATTACTAAATCAGTGTTTTTATATTTGTTCAATCATTATCATTTTATATTTGTTCAATCATTAAATCATTAAATTGTTTTATGCTTATGTAAATGAACATACAGATTGGGTATCCAATCTTCAAGTTGTTCTCTCTTCACATATACAGGTCCGAAAGCCAGCATCTAACCTTCTCTAAGTCTTTTATTCTCCAAAACTGCAGAACAGATTCAGAACTTCTAAAGTTAAAATAAACTATGGTAAGTGATGCTCACCTTAACACTAACGGCTGTGGTAGAACAAGAGCAAATGTTATTATTTCTTAATAAACACTGAGTCTTGAGTTAACATCCTTACCCACTGAGAATAACCAATAACACACCAAAATTTGTTAAACAAGGTAACAGCTCTGATTGAAAAATTGCTTTTAGACTGAAGCTTTCCGCATATTAAGTCTTCGCATACCTGACAGCAGTTGAATGACTGACCTCTGACAACAAACACTCAGCAGAACAGCACCTGAAAGCTTTCCCTATGATAAGGGTAGTAAGATGCACATTCTTCAAGCAACTTTCATCTACATATATCATAGTACTTAACAGGCATTTGAAACCAAACCAACCAAACAAAAAAACTGAAATCAAGAACTGCCTTCCAGGAGAGAGCGCTATGAACCATAAAATCATTTAGACTGGAATTCTAGGATCATCAAGTCCGGCTGCTAATCCAACACCGCCAGGTCCACCACTAAACCATGTGCCCAAGTACCACATCCACACACCTTTTAAATACCTCCAGGGACAATGACTCAACCTCTTGCCTGGGCAGCCTGTTCCAATGCCTGGGAACCCTTTCTGTGAAGAAATTAAGTTAAAGGGTTAAAAAATGAGAGGAAACATTAAACTTGTGCCTCGAATGGAAGAGATCATTCATGAGGTAATAGAAAAGGACACCTTGAAGGTGAAAGGGGTTTTTGTTCTGAGCACAACTAAAAATTACATATATTACAAGAGCAAAAAATCTATCCCTAGTATCATAGCAAAAAAAGTATGGTGATTCCTTTTATCATTCCGTTTCAAAATGTATCTATAAACAACAGCATGTGTTATATTAATACGGTTAACTCCGAACAACATGGCATCTTTTACCTGTCTGCTCTCTGCAGAAAACTACATTCCTGAAACTCGACATTTAGTGGCATTACCCGTCCTCTGGGGGAAAAATGTGCCCCAAAGGGCACAAAGCACACAGGATTTGATTTGGATGCACTGCCTCTGAGGAATCTAACAAACTAAATATACTCTACTGCCCCACAATGAGCCTTGCCTTCACAAAACTACACAAGCTTAAGAGCAAAATAAAGGCGAAGAATTAAGATAGATTTGAGGTCAAGTTTTTAATTGCAGGACAGCAAACAGGCCAGAGGAAAAACAAACACAACCATCTTCCTGATCCAAAATGAGTAACTGGATGCTATTCTTTCTGCCCAGACACATTTGCCTAAGCTCTGGTCTATGTGGATCCACCAGACTGGATCAGTGCCCCTGCTCCAGCGGTGCTCATCCAGCTCCTGTTCATACAGTTTAGGACATAACCCAGCAGAAGGCTATTTCTTTACTTGTAGGATATAAATGACCCTATGAAAAGAAGATGCTCACAGAGTCGTTTAGTAAGTAGAAAACTAAGATATTTTCTCAGTAGTGGCTCATTGCTACTGCACAGGGTTCCCACACAAATATCAGAGCAAGTGGCAATATCTGTCTGCACTGACTGTAGTAACTATGAAGAGGAGGTTTCATTCCACAGTTCAACACATTAAAATCCCTTGTTGTGTACAGTATGCTAAGCATGTACAATTACGTGCTGAGGGCCTGACTCATCCTTACTTTTTTTCATTTATCTATGCTTTTAAATATTACTTTCCAGATCAGAAAACCTTGTATTTCCACATTTAATAAAGTCCTTCTTGACCTGACATAGTATAAGTACTCTGCATTTCACCCATATAAAAAGACATGCTTTTGTTTGTCTTCCGATTTTAATTGCTCCACAAGGCTCCTGTACATACAACATTAATTAGTCTTGTCCTCAAAACAGTTACTAGTCTGTATCCTGCCTACCAAATAAACAAATAAGCACAGGAGAGCTTAACAATATCCTTAAAACATATTTACAATGCCCAAATAAATTTACAGTGAATAACTCAGGCATTTAATTCAGCCTTTCATTTATTTATATGCTAACAGTCACAGAGTGCTTCTCTGCTGATCAAAGTAATAATACAGAAGGCTAAGTGACAGATAATTCTTCATTCTGTGGTCTTTCATTTCCACTTTAGGAAACAAAGATTTCCAATAGCAAAAACTGCTTGAACACTGAAGTGAGAGAAGATAGGAACAAATGAGAGGCACACAGCCTGATCCTCTACTGTATGTAACTGTTTACAACATCAACATACTGCTTCAGCGGATTTACATGGTGATGACATCCATTCCACTTTTCTTTGACATTTTTGAAATGGATCTATCCTTTTGCCTACTCAGTTTAAGGACGAAACACAGATTTTCAAAAATATTCCACTACTGATGGTAGCATTTAGGCAAACATTCCTATGTTACAGGGGTAAAATGAGCAGAAGCTGCAGAGTAATCCTTGTGCCATTATGACTTTCTTACTGATATACACCAATTTTATGTTAAGTTTCAGTATCAAATTGAGTAGCTATTTGCTTTCTCCCTTCCTTTCCCCTAGAGTTCTAACAGTTTAGAAAACCAGCATTTGGAAATAAATAGCTTCTGCACTGCCTGACTGGCACTTTGAATCTTCTAGCATTCTTAATCAGAAGTTCACGCTGAAGCCATTTAATTGTACCATGTGGATCACTGAATTATTAAAAGCACAGGTAAAATATCAGCAGGAATGTAATAACTTCATGTAAATAGCTTCCATAATAATTGTATTTTTTTAATATCCAAGTTCAGTTCTGAAAGGGCCTTCCTTACCCTGTCTTAAATCACATTGCTTAGTCCAACATTAATGTAGGTGTGGGGTTTCTTCCCTCACTCTTGTTTTTTCAAATCTGCCCATTATAGCATCCAGTCAGTAAGTAAACACCCAGCACTGGAGAAGAATCCTCCAAGGACATCTTCTGAGAGCTGTTAGGTTTTATAACAACGTTTCTAAATTTTATGCCCACTGACCTGCACCAATCAAACAGCAAAACCGTGGTCTCCTGAAGCAGCTGAGCTTTAAAAGTAGATCCTCCCAATTTAAACAAATATCCACTGCATATTTCTGAATGGAAGTCCAGCAAGCTTTTCTTACTGGTATCAAACAGGAACCCTGTTAAGTGGTAACTGCAAAATTTAGCTCTTGTGCCTAGCTGCAAGCTGGATGGGGTTTGCTTTGCAGAGCTGTTTGAAGCAGTACTTTTTCATCCAGGAGCTTCTTGTGTTTTTTCCCTTCAGCAGCTGCCACCTCTACATCTCAGATAAGGCCCAGAGGATTACTTTTTCTGCTCTTTATGACTAACATCAACCATCATAGTAAATAATGATAACAACTCAACTGCTAGCCGAGAGCACATACACAAACACAAGCTGCCATGGAAGTAAAAGGTACTGGATTGCAGCTAAGCCACAGCATCTCTTCTTAGCCTATGACAAATGCAAGGCAAATCAGGGAGGTAAAACTAATTCATTCTCACCAGTCACACATGAAGTGCATGGATATGAAGTGTGACCAGCTGGCAGGTGAGCACCAATACTTATTCCAGTATTTCAGCCCACAGAAGTAGTTTCTTTTTACTACTCCATCCCATCATTGTAAGCACACTGAAAAAACATCCATATGAACAAAAACCTGAAATCACAGAAAGTATGTATTCCTCATTTATTTATAGCATTGAAGGTTTTATCCATAGCACAGGATTAAAAACTGGGCAAGAATACAATCTTCTATGCCACCTCAGCTGCCTTTCAATTTTAGCAGTTTTCTGGGTTTTTCCCACACATGGGTTTTTTGTGCTTTGCAATTTGATACCAACTTATTAAGACAGATTTTCTAAACTGATACAACCACCTAAAATACTTTTCCTTCTTGAAGAAATTTAGAATTGAGACATATAGCTCTCATTGGAGCAGCAGAATTGTTAACTGTGAGATTTTCCAGTGGTAGTATCTCCAGAATAAATCCTGACACAAATATATATATATATAAAAACAGAGGATTCACTCAGTCAAGGTCTGTGTGGAAAATGTACACTAGCACAGTAACAGTAGCTAGGCATATTCTTGTCAGACTTCTTTATATGCATATAAACTCCAACAGAGAAAATTGTGGTGGTATAAAAAACTTTAAGAACTAGTCTGCTTGAAGGAGAATTACATGCTCTCCTTTTCCCACTCACATTTTAGCTGACTTTGGTAAATGTATAGATACACTTACAACAATTTCCCAGAGCTATATACCATGTTTTAAAGCAAAACATAATTCCCATATGGGTTTTTTTTACGGGAGTGTCTTAAATATAACTTGGATATGTAAGACACTATGGCTTTTAAAAAAGCAAATACAGTATTTCACATGAACCTAAAGCCCTTCACTAACCTCAAGTTGAACAAATAAAATTCATGTATATACAACTGAAGTCTGAGTTCACATCATTTGAGTTTGAAATTTAAAAAAGCCATTTTAATAGCTTTTCTGAGTAATGAAATCTATGTAAACTAGATGCCTTACTTTGATGTTTTGCTTCTGTGGTAAGGTTTCATATTGTTTTCCGAAGAATGAGACAGCATTTCACTGATCTGTGTTCCACCTTTTAATCACTTTTAAGTACAGAGAAGAGACAGTGGGCCACTTGCTCTGGATTTTCCAATTCCCAAAAAACCCCAGTTACAGATACGGCCTAATTTATTATTTAAAAGAAAAACTTTATGGCAGTGTATCAGAAGCATATACATAGTAAACAGCAGAATACCTTTAAACATACTTAACACAGAAGTTGGCATGTCAGAGCTCTACTTCCAAGTTTAAATTATCAGAAAAACAAATCTAACCATTTAATTGTTCAATTAGAGTAATTCTTGTCCCAAAAGAGCAGTTGATAGTGTTTATGGACGCCTCTGACAATGCATTTATACTCTGCTCTACATAGCAGCACCAACAGTTATCCTCATACTTTGCCACTGTGCACACAAAATAACAACTGCATGGATATTTTCAGTTTTGTCTGGTTTTTACTCCCTCCACCCCAGACCACGAAAAGGGAACCGTGTCCAAAAAAAGCTCAAAGAGGACTCTCCAGCTAAACCAATCTCTAGCATGTAGTCTAGCCTGTCAAAGAGCATGCTTATTACAGAATTTACAGCTTATTACGTTATACCCAAATGGAACAAAACTTGCTCATTTGAACCGTCAAGAAATAGAAGGCAGTACTTTCAGCAATTTCAACAATATACATGTGAGAAACAAACAAGAAAAGAATTACAGGCAATATCCTTTAGAACTGGAGAAAGGTTCAAGCTACAGTTCTATTTCTTGTACTTTTCCCTCACAATCTTATCAACCTCTCAGTGTCACGACACTCTCACACGTACACGGTAAAGGAGTAACAACATAAATGATTCGGCTAAGTTAAAAAATGTGTTGATCACATACATAAAAGCATATCAGATGTGCTGTACAAATCCATGCAGATTTGCTTGTAAGAGAGGAAACTAAAATTCGAATTATACACATTTCACTGTAAAAAAATTAACTTGACTTGCACCATTTTCTTCATACAAAGGCGAAAATAAACTAAATACATTTTTTATTATCTGCAACACCGCAGAGGGGAACGTTTTCCACAGAAGACCAGCAACAGCATAAGAATGTATAACGCTACATCGTGAACAGAAATTGTATTGAGTCACACACAGCAATTGCACTAGGCTACCTGTCTGCAGTCAAACAGGAGCACACTTTACAGCGCAGCTTTAAAGAAGTGCGCATTCACCAGCGCGAACACAGCACTGAACTACGTTTTATGTACACCCGGGAGACGCTTTCCATCAACAACGCCACGAGTGTGGCAGGCGGCCCCTTCCTGCAGGTGCCGGTGGCTATTCCGGGGGCGCTGGGGCAGCCCCGGCCCTCACCCCGTCGGGCTCTGCGGGCAGAGCCGCGCCACGCGGCCTCACGCACAGGGGCGGCTCGGCCGGGCCCTGCCGCGGCTCCCGGGGCGGCCGCGGGGCGGAGGCCGCGCTCTGA
>VZRV01009893.1:382277-402166 GCA_013398115.1 Falcunculus frontatus
CCCACCCCCCCCGCGCGTGGCGGGGCCCTGCGGCCGCTCCGGACCGGGGGTGGGGGGGAACGGCGGCTCCACGGCCGCCGGTACCGCGGGGTGCATCCGGCGGGCAGGGCGGGGAAGGGGCCTGTCTCTTTAAGAAGAGGCCCGGCTGCTACGGCCGCCGGTCGGCGCGGGGGGTGAAGCCACGGCCTGCCCGGCCGGCGCCCCCACTGCCGCCTCCAGTAGCCCCGGCCCGGCGTGCCTTTGCGCAGTGGCCGCGGTGGCTCACCTGGGTAGCGGGCCCGGCGGCGTCGCAGCGGCGGCGGCGGCGGGGGGCTGGGGGTGTCTCCCGGGCTCGCTCCCCCGCTTGCTCCACCCGGCCTCTCGCCCCGCGTTGCCGGGGCTGGCGTTGCCTGTCTCCTGCCGCGGGGCGCTCCCGGCTCCTGCCTCGCCAAGATGGCGCCCGCGCTGGTGCTGAGGAGGAGGCGGCGGCTGCGGGCGCTGGGACGGCGGCGGCGGCCACTTTCGCTCACTGAGAGGAGAGGAGCAGGGACACGGGGAGCCATGGCGGGGGGGAGGAGAGGCGCCATGCCCAGGCCTGATCAATCGAACCCCGCACGCCTCCCCGCCGCCCCGGCCCCGTGTCTGGGCCCCACCGTCCCGCCCTTGCCGCCGTGGCGGCAGCACGGACCCCGTGCCCGCACCGCGGGGCTCGGCCCCGCAGGGACCCCGTGGGGGGTTCTTGTTCATCGATGCGCTCCCGCGGCCGATTGGTAGGGTCTGGCGGTGACGGAAATTGCCGAAGGGACTCGGCCAGGCGGCCGGGTGAGCCAGCGAGTCTCGCGCGAAGCGGGGCGGGGTCTCGCGATGCTGGCGCGGGGAGGCGGGTGCGTCCCGGAAGTGACGCGCGCTCGCCCTTGAGGCGCGGCGGGGGGCGCGGGGCGGGCTCGGCCCCGCTCGGTGCCCCGGGATCCTCTCGCTGTCACGGGCGGGCCCGGCGCAGGCGGGGAGTCGGTGCCGTGGGTGTGTGGGTGTCGTGGAGGCCGCCCACGGCAGCCAGGCAGCTTGTGCCGGCCTGGCAGCCCCTGCAGCTGACGAGAGCGGTGAGGGGCTGGCGGCGCTGGAACCGGGGCGCCGTCAGGGTTAACGCATGGGGGCATTTGGTGAGGCTGCGTGCGTTCTCCCGCTTTCGCTTTGTCATGCACCAAGAGTTGCATCGGAGGAGCTCTGGACGAAATAGGCCTGAAAGTTAATTGCGAAGATGCTTTGCAGTGTGAACGCGGTGTAGCCATCAGCTGTTCAGCACCGCTGCTTCCCAAAAACCATGAACCAGTACACTTAGGGCAAATCCTTAAATGGATGATTAATCCAAATCACCTACTGCATAGCGAAAAAAATCTGTATTTCATTACTAAGCTGTGTCAGTCCAGCACTCAGTAGGTACCAGTGTCCTCGTTTTGGCTGGGATGGAGTTAATTTCTCAGTAGCTGGGACAGTGCTGAGTTTTGCATTCAGAATAAAAAACTGATGTTCTGAGTTTTGCTAAGTCGTGTTTATCCTAAGTCAAGGACTTTTTTGTTGTATCTCATCCTCTGCCTGAGGAGGGAAAAAAATCTCGGGAGGATGCACAGCCAGGACAGCTGACCCAAACTGACCAAAGGGATATTCCATACTATAGAACATTATGCCCAGTATACCTGAGGGGAGCTACCTGGAAGTGAGGCCGATCTGGATTCAGGAAGGGGATCTGGCATTGGTCAGCGTGGGATGTGCAATTGTATTGTGCATCACTTATTTGTTTTTCTTTCCCCTTTTGTCATTCTAATTATTTACTCTGTTACTATATTTTACTTTGTTTTCAATTATTAAACTGTTCTTAACCTACGAGTTTTACTCTTGATTCTCTGCCCCATTCCACTGGGGCAGAACAGGAGGGAGCAGCTTCATGGTGCTTAGTTGCCAGCTGGGCTTAAACCACCACACACAGTTACTAGGAAATAAAAATAAGACCTTTGCTACTGCCCCAGCAAAACTTTACTAGAGTTGTCCTTAACTAGTGATGCTAATTGTATCCCTAACTACAAACAGGAATTGCATTATTGGGGAAGTGTGTGTGATTTGGTTAAATGTTAGTACCATGCTTAAAACTGGCACTGAGCAGCATCACTACGGCTGATGGACCATTAAAAAAAAGACCTCTTTTCTTTAGGAAAATAGTAATTTTCAGTCTTGTGCATCAGTGAGTGATGATTCCATTCCAATATATTTCTTTTCTTTATGCCATTCCCGAAAGAGAACCAAAGGGAAAGCTGCACACATATTTACCAAAGACAGTTTTGCTACTTGAATCATTATAGGGGCACAGATGCAATTAGACTGCGAAGTACTTCTTGGAAATCATTATTCCATGATAACGCCATTCCAGTCAGAGATTTAGTCCTTGGAAGAGGCTGAGAAAGCAGCTCAGTCTCTTACTAAGAAGGGTGGCCTCAGCAATTACTTTGTATCCTGAAGAGACATTCCATACCATTCTTCTATATCCCAGACTTGGTGCCTTCATATCCCAGCTTCTCTTCCCTCCCTCCTTCCATTATCTGATGTATTGCCATTTTCTGTCTGGTAATAGGACTGGATGGACTCAGATGATTTTGGTTGTGGAAATCTAACCTGAGTGCTGTTGATCTGTCTCTGACAGAAGAGCCTGCGTGTTCCACATTGTACCCCACTGATCTGTGATAACCCATCACTGCTTGGAAAAATCTTGCTTCAGTTAAACGACAAAGAGAAAACCTTGGCAGTTTTTCTGTCACTCTGAGAAGTGAGCAAGTCCGACCGATAGTTTCAAATAAAGGCCTCTTTAAATTCTGCTGGTCTTGTCCTTTACAGGTAGAGGTAAAAATACCCAACACACCAGAAAACCAACATGTTTCCCCTAAAAATAGTTTTTAAAATGTGCAGATGTATCATAAACAGAGTCACACCAATTTACATCCCAAGAAAACCAACTCAAACAGGTATTGGCATGTACTCACATGCAGATGTCACATCCCTTCCAGCCTGGTGTCCTTCCCACCTTCGCAGCCTGATGCCCAGATTGTTCTTGGACTGCAATCTGATTGGCACAGTGACCTTTGACTTTTTCCATTCTTCCCTATTCTACATCCATCAGCGCTCATTGGTATGTCAGAAAACTTGTTCTAAGAGTCAGGCATGGCCCACATTAATTTTGTCCTGTGGTGGAACAGTAGTTTTGCCTTAATACCTTATTTTGCTTGGGGAAGGACTGCTATACACCTCCTAAACTGCTATTTCCACACACTTGTCTATAGACACACAGCACAGTTGTGTTACAGCCTTATCCACACGAGCTGGATGTGGCAGTGCTGGCAAACAACGGTGGTGGTGGTGGTCTGCAACTTTCAGCAGCGAGCTGCTCTAATGGGAATTTTACATATCTGCAACAGGTAACAACCAATGCAGTTTAAGAGTGGTCTGATAACAATGCAAGAAAAATAAAAATCACTCTTTTAAAATCAAAAATAGCTCTTGGAAAAAATGGATCTCAAAAATAGACCTAGAGAACAGTCAGACATAGCAGGAATTTCCTCCAAAAGACAGACCATCGTTATTTCCATTCAACAATGGAATGTTGAATTAGCTGTCATTGTAAAGCCAGGAGCTTTTGTTTGACACCTCTGCAAGGGGAATAGCCCCTTTTTTCACTTGGATGTCTCCAAACACCCAATCTAACCTCATCAAGTCACCTGTGTCAGAAATTAAATTCATATAGTCCTCTTATGTCAGTTTAAGGTCCTTCCACAGATTTTACCACGTGAATTTGATTTTCAAGCTCTGCTTTTACAAAGTACATCCTTGATTGTTGAAGGATGTGATTTGAGACCCTGCTATTTTTTGTGGGAAAGCAATACCCATCATCTCTGTAGTTTCCATCGTTCTGTGGATTGTTTCTTTCTATTAAATTCCATGGTTTGATCAAAAGACCATCCTCATTCATTTGTAGTCTTCTATTGCTTTCTCCCTTCTCAGCTTCTGGATGTCTGCCAGCTGACACAGCTCCTCTGGCAGTTCCATGCAAGTGGGCTAATGAGGAAAAAGAAACAGAAAAGAAATCAAATCAATACGTATGAATACACATACTATACTTTTGTCAGAACCAGGGACGAGCTTCCTCTGTAATTGGCCAATGGAACACAGCAATCCTTCTGCTATCCTATACAGCACAGCACCTTATCTGCTGCAGCTTTACCATGAGTGCACTGGGGATATCAACTGTGCTGCACATGGGTGTGCAGCTCCCCTGTGGTACCAGAGCTCTGCATGTGAACTGTCACCTCTTAAACAAGAGCACTCTGCACTTCTAGGAAAATATTTGCTTCCCTACACCAATGGGTTCCTAGGCTGCATTTGCTTCTTTGAATTTAAGTCCTAAACATGAGAACACGTCTGCATTTCCAAGTACATGACAACCATCAATAGGAATCCACAAGGAGGGTTAAAAATGTAGCACACGTAGCTCCTTTACTAGCTCTTTTCTAGTGATGGAACTGCAGAGAAACAGAAACACATTTTCCTTGGTGTCTGCATCCACAAGAAAAACAATTACTTCTGGCAAACAGTTACACTGAAAATGCAGGAAACTGCCAAGAGTTTCAGGGTGGGAAGTTTGTGTTCACTCCTCCCCCTCACCATTAAGGAAGGTTATCAGTTTCCGAAAGACACGGAAGAGGGAAGCTGAGGGTTTTGATAATGAAGCACTGAGGATCAGTGCTTTGCATCTGGTTTGTGGGTAAAAAGTCAGAGAGCGTCCTCCCTTTGCTTAGGAGGGAGCGCCCACCATTCAGAAGACTCAACTGCCACTTGCAGGTGATAACACAGGAAACCATAGAAAGTGTCAACATACCTTTCCAAAAACATCAGGATCAATGAGATGCCTTTCCTTTGATTTCCTTCCTTTTTATTATTTTTTTTCTCTTATTTTCTTCTTCATTCTCTTCTGCCAGTACTACATCGACAAGAATGTTGCATTATCTCTTACGGCCGCTGTGAACCACCTAGACTTTATACTACTATATTTTGCTAGTAAATCAGACACAGGTACATGCAATTATGCATAAGTCTGAAATCAAGCACTCCTGAATATGTTGAAGACCAAAAGGAGGATCTGATCCTAGTAGGAGCTGTGCATTTAGTCAGAAAGTGATTCTGTTATTTTGCCACTAATGGAGACCTGTTAGAGGATATAGAACCTTACCACTGAGAAAGAAAAGGTGCATGTGGAAAACTGACTGCAGAGACTGGGCATACAGAGCCCAAGAAAGGGTGGTGACAATTGACAATTATGTTCATCAGCCTTCTTCACACTTGTCTTTCCTCAGCTCTCAGTGGATGAAGTGATCCATAAGGTCAAGTGAACAGTATTGACTTTTATTCCATGATAATGCATATTCACTTTTCCTTGCTGCTTTTTCCAAGAGAAGAAAAAAGAGAGTGTGCTCCTCATCCGCTTCCAGAAGTTGCATACCCTGTCTAGACAAGAGAATGAGAGTAGGTAACTGCCCCAGTAGTCATTAGTCAACATTACTGGTTGTTACTCAGCATTATTCAACTCCCAGGCAACCTCCGACTGGAAAGCTAAATCATCTTTTCCCCCAAGTATACCCAATACCTTATTATACACAAGAGCCATTGGCATTATGACCTAGCTGTGGCAGTGAGCCAAGAGAGATTAGTTGGATGCTTCCATGTGAGTCCAAGCTGAAGTTCAATGTTGTAAATGCTGATCCAGAAGCTAAGATTCAACATGTGACAGCTAGAGATGGGAAGGGGTGTGGCTCTGTATTCCATCCAGCTTCAGTACTTCATGTTTAATGAAGTCTCATGATTGAAACTGTATCTGTGTACTTATTTTGCAAGTATAGTTTACATGGGAGTGTCATGAGTTTGGCGGAATGGGAGAAGGAAAAAAAAAGCATTCTTCTGTGTGATATCACTCAGTAAGACCAGAGGAAACAAGAGCAGGCCAGGAAAGCAGGGCTCTGTTCATTGCTCTAGTAAGGCAGGATGTACTCAAACACCTCTGTAGCCCAGAGGCACAAAAGAAGGCATGTCTGCATAAGAAAAGTTCCCTTGGTCAAAAGCCTGAAGACCTGGTGGTTCTGCTCATTCAGCACAATCCAAGACCTAAAAGAAACCCAGAAAAGGGCCCAGAAGGTGCTTCCTTACCTGGAGTGATGGAAGTTAGTTGGTTTCCAGATCTGGTCATATCCTCCAAGTGCCTGTAAATCAAAGAGGCCATGGTAACTTGGAGACTCTCTTGCCTGGTGACTTTCACTCCCACAGCTTTCAAGTAAAGGCTTGATGTACCACAGATGGTTCCTGTTCAGTCCCCCTTCCCATTTAGCAGCTAAAGTAGTGCAAGGTATCTTTATGGCCCTTGAGCATTTATTTGGCTTTGCTGCAGTCCTGCTTCAGCAAAAGAGGCCTCTCTTCCAGTTCTCCAGCAGCGAGAGAGGACAGTAGGTAACATATTTCAGGTTTCCAAAATGTTTCCCTGGCATGGGTATGTACTTTGGAATCCAAGGAGATCCATTACTTCTGCTGAAGTAGTGTTGGAACTGCACCAGATCACATCTGGAGAACACAGTCATCCGGTGTTGCTGTTGTTTGAGACTGGCTGCAATAAATAAAGTCAAGCTCATTGCACCAGACTGCTGTTCACTGAGGGCCCAAGGTGGGGCACAAGTGTAAATTGTAACTGGTCAATGTAAAAAGTAAAATAGTCCAGTAAAAGCATTTTCCAGGTAACTTTCAACTGTTGCTCCATGAAGTGCATGAAGGCATAACACAGATTTTAGTGGTGGATAAACTTCTGTATAACCACGAAAAAGCACTATAATAAATGGGACTACTTTAATAAGTGGGTAAGTACTTTGACTATTACTTCATTCTGAGAATCAGATCTGAATTAAGGCTTTTTGATTCAAGGAATTAATACAGACTTAGATAGAAAACCTATAATTCCACAAACAAAGGGTTTGGGGTTTTTTCCTTTTTGTCTTAGAACAGATTTAGCTGAACTAATCAACTTGAAAAGGATTCCCTTAAAGATAACTTTGTTTACTTACTGAGTGAAGAAAACTGAAGTAACAGACAAGATTTAACTAAATCACACTCCACATTTGGAGTTTAAATATGTATTGCAAGCAGATTTCAAATAAAGTAGAAGAAACTTCTATTCATGTGATCTACTCACAAGATATAGAAACAACAGAAAATTATTATCAGTGAAATGACAGTGAAAATGGCTACTTTTACTACCCATACCAGATTTCTAAAACAGTTGCTTCAGAAGGCAACTGCTTTAGAATGCAGGAAGTATGACAACCAGATGAGATATCAAATAGATCTTCAAAATACCATTTAAAATACTCAGGATCAAATTAATTCCTCGGCTAATCTTATGGAATAAATGGATTTATGAAAGGATTGTCTTCAGCAAGCTGAGAACCACTTAAAAAATTCTACAGATAGCCCAATACAAAGCAGAATTTGTACTCTCTTCTCTTTAACAAACTGTTCTTAGCCCTTGTGTCATGCCTACTTTCGCATGCATTTCACATTGGAAATTCACATGTCAAGCTAATTTTTTTCCATGAACTAGGAATAACCTTCTTTTTTTGGCAGCTTTCCTCTAAAGAGAAAAGATTTTCACATAGAACCTCCTCTCTCATATCTGTGAAGCAACTATGACCTCTTGTGGTTATCTGATCTACTCCTAAATCCTCAGTAATGGGATTTACTGCTCTGAACCCTTAAGTAATTCCCAAAGGATTCAAGTCTGTGCTTCAATGCTTTGTTAAATCAGGACAAAGGAAAATACAATTTTTTTCATGGACATAGAACTGCATTCTCTTTTCCTAATAAATACTTCAAGACATTCACAACTGCCAAAATGAGGCACTAAAAGGATTTAATCATGTTAGTTTGATCTCTTTCTGATGAATAAGGATGTTTGACCATGCACTTTTCACCCAAATTTAATACCAACAATATCTTACAGTTAATGCAAGCCCTCACAAGATTATTTCATTGATCAGACAAAGACCACACCAATACTACTGCTTGTTTGGTTTGCATGGACCTGTCCTTTCCAGCAGTGCAGTAAGTCAAGCTCTTTCACCAAAAATCGCATTTCCTCCACTTTCTGCTGTAAAAATTAACAATCAGTTACAGAAGTGTCCACCATCCAGCCACTCCAAGGTACCTGAGCATGCACTACTACTGGTTCTATGTAACCAAAGACGAAAAACGTTGCTTTACTTGATTTTTCACTATTTTTTTAAGATAACAAATGTGAGAATAAATGAGTATGACCAGATAACTCAGTGATACTTCTATAGAAATAAAAATCTTTGGTCAACAAACACTCCTCAGAAACAGACAGTGTATGCAAAACAGGTCAGCAGTAAAGTTGATCGATTAGGAGAAAAATAAAACAAGGTGTGGGGAGCAAACACTCTTACAAAAACAAAGCAACTCTGTCAGCTCCGGGTACCAGCACTTTACATCCGCCTGTCGCTCTTCACATCCTCATGTGTGCACAGCCCCTGTTGAGCCCAGAGGTTCTCATCTCTGAGGAGAGTGAACAGAAGGCACAGGTGACTGTGCTCGTGCCTTAAGAGCTGCAACTCATCCACTAGGCAAATGTGGGGTGAGTTCTGCTACTGAACTAACAGGAAATGGAGCTGCGTAGATATAGACACCATCACTTCTGCTGCTGCACACAGGAAACAAAGTATGTAGCATAAAACAGGGTGTACAGCTGCAGAAAAGGAAGCTGCTGTAATTTGGTCCTCCCGAATTTATCCATTTAGAGCCTTAGATCCAATCACTAACCAGAGAAATAAGCAAAGGCATACCTACCTTTGTGCTCACAAGGTGATCTCCAGACCCAGTCCAATAAGCATTTAAGTAAGATGTTAGGTCAGACGTCAAGTTATCCAGAGATGAGTGGAGCAGCTGAAGGTACATAGCCTTCAGAACAAATGCTTTAAGCAGAGAAGCTAGGAAGGGTCTCAAGAACCATATGTCAGGATTCTCATGTGTATCCCAGTGCAAATGAAAACTGTTATTGTTGTGGTTTAATCCCAGCCACAAATTAAATACCATGCAGCTGTATGGTCACTCCCCATAACCCTCATCATGGTAGGGAGGAGAATTGGAAAGAAAAGGCAAACCTTGTGGGTTAAGAGTAATTTAATAATTGAAAAAAAAAAAGAGCTAATAATATAGTAATGATAAGTGGAGGGAGAGAGAGAAATAAACTCCAAGAGAAAAAGTGATGCACAATATGCCATCACTGAGCAGCAATCAGCTCCCTTCCAGGTAACTCCTCTGGTTTAAATACCGGGCATGGCATTCTATGGTATGGAATACCCCTTTGGCCAATTTGGATAACCTGTCCTGGCCATACTCCCTCCCACTTTTTGTGCAGCTCCTCGTGGCAGAGCATGGGAAACCAAAAAGCCCTTGGCTTAGGGTAAGCACTACTGAGTAGCAGCCAAACCATCAGTGTGCTGTCAATGCTACTCTCATACAGAATCCAAGAATCACAGCACAGTACCAGTTACTAAGAAGAAAATGTACTCTGTCCCAGGACAGTTATTTAAGTTGATAAAAATTTAAGAAAGCTTTTCATCATAGACTTCTGCAGTTTACAACATATTTCCTGATGTTGATCTTTATTTTCAGTGCAATTGAATGCTGTCAGTTTCTAAGGCCATCTGTGTGCAAGCCTGTGGTGGTTAGAGAAGCAGAAGTTCGGAAGGAAGGCTTGCTTCTTGAAAAAAAAAAAAAAAGTAAAAAACCAAACCAACAGAAACACAAACCAGAAACCAACATACACCTATTCCAGCATTTAATGCTAGGTTCTTTCTCATCTATCTCTGAAGCTAGGTTGGATTCCTAAGACCTGAAATAAAAGATCTAAAGGCAAAAAAAATACTCGAATGAAGGAGGTTGGGGAAGCAGCTGGGGATAGTAACATCATCAGCAATCACAACTGAAACCAGAAGAACATGAAAATAAGCCCCAGTTAAACAGCATGACCATGATACCCTGGCAAAACTGTTACTACAGCGTGGTTTACACTGGTATACTTATTGCATGCACGTTACACAGTCATTTTCCACTTTTCACATTACACAGTCATTTTCCACTTTTAGTCTTCAGGGCAATAGGATGATTTGGTCTGGTAAACTAAGGAAGGCATGTTGTCATTTGGCTTAGATTTGCCATCAGAATTCTCAAAACAGAAATTCTGAGAGACACTCCTGGAATTCTAAAACTTACATAAAAATAAAGCTGTGTTCAAATTAGAGGTTTCACTGAGTAGCTTTTATAGCAATATGAAATAACATTTAATCCAGGCTTTTGAGAAAGATTTTAAGTCTGTGAACAGGCAGTGCAAACCCACTTGTATTCACTGAGGACGTTACAATACCAGAATGAAGGGAGAAAAAACTCTCTTGTAGGAAAGAGATTGCTCCTATTCAGTAAAAAACCTTGCCTATATAGTGAGGTCTCATTAAGTATCTAGTGGCCTTATTTAATAGGTTCTTTGGAAGCCTTCTCACCCCACCTCAACCTCCCCCCAGCACAAAAAAGCAAGGTCACGTGATTAAAAATCCCAGCAAAAGGATAGAATCATAGAATCATTTATCTTGGAAAAAAACTCAAAGATCATCGAGTCCAACTGCTAAGCCAGCACTGCCAAGGCCACCACCAAACCACGCCCCTAAGTGCCACATCCACACATCTTCTAAATACCTTTAGGGATGGTGACTATGCCACATTCCTGGGCAGCCTGTTCCAGTGCTTCCGTTTCAGTGAAGCAACTTTTCCTCATATCCAATCTAAACCTCCTCTGGCACAACTTGAGGCCTTTTCCTCTTGTCCTGTTGCTTGTTACCAGAGGAAAGAGACCAATCCCCCCACCTCACTACAGCCTCCTTTCAGATACTTGTAAAGAGCAATAAAATCCCCTCTGAGCCTCCTTTTCGTCACACTAAACAACCTCAGCTCCCTCAGCTGCTCCTCATAGGACTTGTGCTCCGGAGCCTTCACCACCTTCTCTGGACATGCACCAGCACCTCAAGGTCCTTGTCATAGTGAGGGGCCCAAAACTGGGCACAGGGTTCAAGCCATGGCCTCACCAGTGCTGAGTACACGGGGACAATCACTGCCCTGGTCCTGCTGGTCACATTCTTTCTGGATTTTAGTAAGGCTTTTGATACTGTCCCTCAGAGCATCCTTCTGGACAAGTTGCCCAACTGTGGGATAAGCAGATTCATGGTGCTCTGGGTGAAAAACTGTCTGAAGGACAGAGCTCAAAGGGTTCTAGTGAATGGAGCCACATCTATCTGGCTGGCAACTGGCACCAGTTGAGGAATACCACTGGTACTCCTTGTGTTTCAATTCCAGAGGCTGTTCTGTTCAGTATATTTATATATTTATCAACAATCTGGATGCAGGAATTGAATGCACCATTAGCAAGTTTTCTGATGGTACCAAACTGGGAGGTGTTGCTGACTCTTGAGGGACAAGAGGCCTTGGAGAGGGATCTACATAGATTGGAGCATTGGGCTACAATTAATGGGATGAAATTTTCCAAGTTGAAATGCCAGATTCTGCATCTAGGATGCAATAACATTAGACACAAGTATATATTGGGAAAGTGGCTGGAAAGCAGCCCTGAAGTCAGGGATCTGGTTGGCAGCAGGCTCCGTGGGAGTCAGCAGTGTGCCCTGGCATCTTGGGATGCATCAAACACAGCATCACCACCTGGTCAGTGGAGAAGAAGGTGCTGAGCTCTTCTCCCTGGTATCCAGTGACAAAACACACGGGAATGGTTCAAAGCTGCACCAGAGAAGGTTTAGTCTGGATATTAGAGAGCATTTCTTGGCAGAGAGGGTGGTCAAACACTGGAACAAGCTTCCTAGAGAGGTGGTCAATGCCCCAAGCTGTCAGTTTTTAAGAGGCATTTGGACAATGCCCTTAAAACCAGGCTTTAACTTGGCCAGCCCTGAACTGCTCAGGCAGTTGGATTAGATGCTTGTTGTAGGTCTCTTCCATATGAAATAGTCTGTTTTATCAAGCTTATGTTCCCCAGATCTTAGAAGTTCTTGGCCCATCAAGTTTTGCCACGCTTGTCCCCATCTGAAAGATTAACAAAACCAAGAAAAATAGAGAATGATGGTTTGGCTGCTGAACTGCACAAGAATTTTTTCATTCTAATAGTGCTGTCAATAAAAGTTCCCCTTTTCCCCATTTGACTCAGGATTCATTTTAAGCAGTTTGCTCTGTCTAAACCAGGTTTTAGAATTAGGCAAGAGTATTAAGATATCCAGAACATTTTCCCACCCAAGTTATATATATATCCTGTATTGTACAATCTGTGTGGTTCTTCAAAACCTGAATTTCAAATGAGCTATTAGGAAATACCAGCATAAGCACTGATGCCAGCTAATGCTTGCATCTGTCTCCCAAGGCAGTGTTACAAAATATCCTTAACTACGGCAATTTAATCACTGCTTAATGCCTTGCTCTTGGAAAAAAAAAAAAAACCAACCTGACAGAAACATCTCAAGATGGGCAAAGGACAGCTCACAACTGAGTCTTCAGAAGGTGCCTCACTGAATCACTCACTGAAGTCACCTGCTGTCTGCACTTCATGATGGCATCCCACTTGGAAGGTATCTTCACCTATAATGTGCAGACATGATACAGAAGGAAGCCACCAGTTGTCACTGAAAACTGCAGAGCAGTTGCGGAGCATCAGCAGCCTGTGATGGAAGGGATCAATATGCCATGACCAATGTCCATAAATCCAAGGCAAAGAATGCGGACGTTTGACATTGGGGTTGCATATTAGAAGTAAAGTATGCTACAAGCAAATTAATCATCATTCTGACTGCATGCAGTTGCAGAGCTAGCAATCTGACTCCTTAAAGCTGTTATGTAAAAGGGTAGATTAAGTTTTAAGAATGACTTCTGTAAGTTTTATGTTGTATTTGTCTATGGCTCCTTCTAGCCCAGTACTCTTAGTATCAGAAAAGAGTAAACACACAGTGATACTTTCCCAGGATACTCATGGTTTTGCCTTTTATCCGAAACCCAAATAATGATGCAATGTAAGGAGAACATGGTGAAAGAATAGGTAAGGTAATAAACCTTTTGCCTATAACCTGATTTTGCCAGTAAGACTCATCTCTGACAGCACATAGAGCCAGAAGGAAAGCAGGAAACAGCCTCCAGCAGCAACTGCACGGCATGGTGTTTGCGTGTTTCTATTCCTGGTTTCATCCTTTTCACCTGTTTGCATTGATCTGTGGAATCAGATAGCAGCAGTGAGTTCTTCACTTGTGCATTTTATGGTTAAAACTTAACTCATAGACTCATGAACTTCTGTCTCATGGAAAGTCTCAAGCTGTCAAATTTTCTGTATTTTTTTCAGCACGCACCTTTAGGAATAATCGCAGTATTTCTTTTGATAGTAAACAGATATGCAACCAACATTTTACAATAGGCAGGGGTTTCAGAGTGTAAGGATGCCCAGAAGTCAAGGTTAGGGATGTAAGCACTGACAACAGCCGGTTGCCTGCTCACTATGCAGCTTTTTTAGGCTGCTACAGCCCAACAGGGGCACAACCCCTGCCCCCAAGGAAGTAAAATGTGAAATAGCAGTATCAAACTTCCACAAACTTTATTAAAAGTTACTTCAACTGGTGATTTTTAAGTCTTATAAGAACATCAGTAGGGAAGACAGTGAATAACAAAACACTACTACAGTCTAAATGGTGTGTTAATTATATTAGTTTACTTATTGTAGGGAATAAACTGTTGCAGCAACTGGCTAAAACCAGGTACAATATTCTTCAAATTATGCAGGCAGGATTCCATGTAAACCAGAGTTTTTAATTCCATTGCTGCATCTTTTATCCAGAGTGTCACTTGTACATCCAGCCTGTTCCCATTTTACCAACACTGGGAAGCTGTCTCTAGGAAGTGCTTCACAAAAAGCATCTGCGAGGATTTGCTCAGAAGTACCTCCCAGTTATTTTTCCAGCAGTACAGAGTAGAAGACAAGACAGCTCAATTCCACAGTGTCAGGTACTCTACAGGCTACCTGAAATTGGACGACATCAGTCGCTTACTTCCATTAGAAGTAGGATTCAGGCCAAGGAATCAGAGTAATTGAATCTCCAAGCTTAGAGAACTATCAGTGCAAGGAAAGCAAGCATGGCAGCTCATATCAAGACAACAGAACAATGAGTGCAATTCTGTGTACCTTGGATCCTAGGGTGGGTAGTTCTGGTTAATTATTTCCACTGTTTCAGTTACATGTTCTAGCCAGTACCTTTGGGAGTGCTGGTGGGAATTTTCAGTTCTACCTTTTTCATACAGTCAAGACTTAACACTGACTGATATTTGAGCTGTAATGAAATAACATAATTTTTAAGGGCAAAAGGCCAAACTAAGATTAGAAAGTAACTGAGAGAAACCTGTGCCGTAAAAAGCTTACTACATAGCCCAGGTTAAGGCTTTGAGGAGTTACTACAGGCAGTCATATCTATGACATGAAAAGTTAGTATATATGCAAGGACAAGTCATACATAACTATGTGTAACATATCCATGCCCGTTATGAAGGATCATAGGCACTACGTTACTTTCTTCTCTCTCAAAAGGCTCTTACCCTTGTAACTCTTGTTAACTAATGTAACTCTTTTTAGTTACATATTAACCACCACGCCACCAGGGCCAGCACCAGCAAAATCAGATTTTTGTGATGACTTGGCTTGTTCCCTCATTTTCACCCCTGCTTTTACCGGTAGATGCTTCCCAGTGCTGGATGCAGGTATCTGAATCTGTTTCTATACTCGTGCAAGGGGCAGAAAGAACAAAGAACATAAAGCACAAACTGACCTGGCTCCTGCTTAAGTCACGGTAGCCTCAGTTTGTTCCAAGTTTGATCAAGATCAGTCAATACATCTTAAAAAAACCCCACATTAAACCTGCTGCTATTATTAGATAGTAACTACCTTTTAAAACGGGTCTACACAAGATTCTAACTAACGCTATCAGCCTTGCCTGCGATTTCTTTCTAGCTAGAACAAAACCACAACATTTACATGGTTCAACAGCTGTCACATTCTAGTAATGTTGACCTTCTCTGAGAGAATGCCCTGAAGTTTCTCTTGGTTAAATTTTTGTTCCCAACCAGATTATTTGAAGGGTACCTGTGTATCCAAGACACTGAAGGACTCTGTACTGGTGAAAGAGACAGTCTAAGACGCAGTAGCAGCCATGCATGACTTAAAGCATGAACTGTCTGATTTAAATGCCTACAGTCTAGAGCATGACCCCAACTCTGTTATCTGACGAAACACTGGCTGTTTAAAAGTGAGCTGCAGCATTACTTTTTGTCATTATGATGCACAATGCAACAAAAAGGTTTCAGTTTAAAATATTACACGCACTAAAAAAAGAGTGCACCCTAATTTCCAGGCTTGTCTAGGGAAGGGAAAAGATCGTTGCAAAGACAAAACTAATAGACAGATCACATCGGCCCGTGCTCATTCTTTTTTCACTCACATACTTTCGGTATTTGAGTTCTTAGATATAAAAGTGAATGGACAGTGAAATAGCTGAGACAGTTAGCATCTCAGCTGTAGAGAACATACAAACAGCAGACTGTTCTAAAATGACCAAAGTATATATTTTATATAAAAGAAGATGTGGATGTCCTATCCCTGGAAGTGTTCAAAGCCAGGCTGGATGGGGCTCTGAGCAACCTGGTCTAGTGCAAGGTATCTCTGGAACTAGATGATCTCTAAGATCCCTTCCAACCCAAACCATTCTATGAAATAATTTTCTCTCCCACTACCCAGGTAAATGCAACTAACCTTTCTTTAGCCTATACAGGCCTTGCACTCTTGTCACCATTCTCTGAGAATAGAACGAGCTGATTTTGGATCTGTGCCCGTATAGGTAAACACCTGTATATGTGTCAGAGCAGGAGCCACACAACCAGATCAGTGCCCGACAGCCAGCACAAATCCAAAGGGCAAAGCTCTTACTGAGCTTTGAGTTATCTATCATGCCACATACATTTCAGGAACTAGTGTAAGATTAAAGTAGTCACCAAGAGGAATGTTCACTGGCTGAAGCACTTTGATTTCTCCAAAAGATCAGCTGTGCTGCTCATCCATTTCTACAGTTGATAAGAACTACAGGATAAACATTTTGGAAAGCAGGTCAGTTTCCTCCTGATGTCTGCAGATAACAAGCTCTGTACCTACCTTTCTTTTACATTGTTCTCTCAGAATACATCCTGTTCAGACAAACCAAGAGATAAGAGTCTCTGGGAAAAATGTTGTCTGACAAAGACTAAGTACATTGCTTGGCTAATATCCACATTACCTCAGAGGGAATATTTTGAGCTGTCTGAGGCTCTGAGATGGCTCTCTAAGGAAACACAGGGAGAACTCCATGGGCCACAATCTGCTTGGTCCTGTGTCTGTTTGTTTGTTCACTTCAACAGCTTAAGTGCATATAAACAAGCAACACAACCAAACATAACACAAAAGTCAAAACATTATTAAAATGTCCATGCTGGTGAAATGTGAAAGAGAAATATTTCATGCAATACCCTCTACCTCTGTTCGGAAAATGAACTTCTGCATATGAAGCAACTTCGTAATTCAGCATGTATGGTTCTTACAGAAGATCCTGAAGCTACCCAATAATAAGCTCATTTTCCACAAAAAAGGCCCCGTCTCAGATAAAATTTCACATTTATTCTGAACATAAAAGGGGAAAGCAGAATCTGAACAGATGTTCACTGCACATATCAGCAACAGTCTTAAGGTAAGCTGGAGTTCAAGGTACAAAGAATGAAGTACCTGACTGGAGCCCAAGAACCACACAATTTAAATATCTGTAAGTCTTTACCCAGAATCAATAATGTTTGATGCATTAGTTAGTTAATTGGAGGGCAATTATACAAGTTCACCACTCCAAAAAAAAACAGTTGCATCACGGAAACTTTACTGCAATCAAATGGAAGTTATTAAAATCATAAAAAATGGTAGCATCACAGGACCATAAGGAAGAATAAACTATTCAAATGTGGTCTTGTGAGAAGACTCAAAGCAAAGCCATCTAGGAGCCTGGGTCTGCAGGGGTTTGAAACATATTTTTACCAGCTTTCCAAAGGCACACTTAAAAATGTTTTGAGGGCATCTGTATAACTCTATCTTCCCTGTACAATTGTTCTGGAACTGTTCCACCACAGTTGAAATGCTCATAGGAATTTCTCCCTGAAACCAAAAGCTGACAAGGAAACAAACCAAGCAAATTCTTCTACCTAGGAACACTACTGGGAAACAAAAACCAAGTAAAGAAAGAAAGTGAGAGAGAAGGACTGTAGCTTGGAAGAACCTTTTACCCTGGAAGAAACCTTATACCCACCACCTTGTTCATCTCTTCAGAGCTGAGGAAAACAAACTTGGCACAACTGAGTTTGAAAATCAGAATTATACTCAATGTAAGTTGTGGCTCCCCCAGCAAGTACATTCCATCCCTTCTCCTCCTGTAAAGGAAGGAAGCATTTCGACACACTCAAAAAGCATTGCTGTTTCCTTCCCTAAATCTGGTTAATTCAGTGACAGAAGCAATTTATATTCTAGTGCTGAAAAGCAACGTTTGGACGCTTGTTAAAGACTAGTTAATAACTTAACAATCCCATCAAGAACAAAGTCAGTATTGAACTACAACTAATTAATTTACAGACTATTGCATATAGAATAAACAAATACGTAGAAAAAGGCAGAATGGAATAAGTTAATCACGTGATAAGTCCAGTAGATGCCTTCTAGCTAGCTCCCCCTCAGCACTTTGCTCCTGTCCCCAAAGCAAAGCAGATGCCAATAGAAATGCACAGGACCTTTGTACATTAGAAATGTTTATCTTAAATAATCCCATATTTATGCCATTAGTGAAGGAGGCTCAGATAAACAGATCATTTAATAGAGGTGCTTTTGCCTGAGAGAATAAAAGTAAGACCAACATGAACTTTAAGCATTTTAACTTACCAGCATAGTCCATAAGGGAAAATCTTGCACATATACAACAACATATACAATGAACTTGCCTTCAGTATATAAACAGGGGGCACTCTTATCTCAACTGATTACCTCTGGAATAGTTACTTTCATTAGCAGTCTCATTGGGCATTAACCATTATTATTTAACCAGTAAGCTTTAATGCAATACAATCCCAAGACCTTCCCAAAGTGAGTTGTTATTATTACTATTTCACTTATAGATAATAGGGGAACAAAAGCTGTGTGATTTATACAGCATTCCTACTGATTTCAGGAGAAAGAATGAAATTTAATAATTCAGACATGACTGAAAAAAGGATTTAAATACTGACCTATAGGTGGGCACAACCCCCCGCCCCAAAATGCAGTAAGCAAAGCCTCACCATTGACTATTCCATGACCAAAAGTGATCCTTAATCCTGAAGTGCTTCTGCCAGTTTCCAAGTTCTTCACTGAAATGAAGGAGGGGAAAAAATACAGACATACACCAGGTTCCACTCTTTGGGGCAAAAGCTTATCATTACCTCTGACATGCTGGAAAGCAGCTCTGCCGGGAGGGACCTGGGGGTCCTGGTGGACAACAAACTGTCCCTGAGCCAGCAGTGTCCGTGTGGCCAAGAAGGCCAATGGTGTCCTGGGGTGCATCAGGAAGAGCACTGGCAGCAGATCGAGAGGGTTGATTCTGGTCCTCTACTCAGCCCTGGTGAGGCCACATCTGGAGTGGTGTGTTCAGTTCTTGGTTCCTCAGTACAAGAGAGACCTGGAGCTCCTGGAGCTGGTCCAGTGGAGTGCAGCAAGGATGAATGGTCAACTGGAGCATCTCTCTTATGAGGAAAGGCTGAGGGAGCTGGGCCTGTTCAGCCTCAAGAAGAGATAACTGAGTGTGGACTTCATCAATCTCAATCAGTATCTGAAGGGAGGGTGTCAGAGGATGGAGCCAGGCTTTCCTCAGTAATGCTGAGCAACAGGACAAGAGACAATGGGCAGAAATGGATGCTTGGGAAGCTCCAACTAACCATGAGGAAAAAATTCTTTATTGTGGGGGTGACCATGCACCGGAACAGGTTGCCCAGAGAGGTTGTGGAATCTCCCTCACTGGAGATACTCAAGAATCATCTGGATGCAATCCTGTGCCACGTGCTGTAGGATGACCCTGCTTGAGCAGGGAGGTTGGACCAGATGACCTACTGCGATCTCTTCCAACCTTACCCGTTCTGTGGTTCTGCGATTTGCAAAACAAAGCAAGACCGTAGGACCGGGCACTGCTATTAACTTGGGGAAAAAAAACAACCCAGGAGTTACTTTAAGCGGCCGCGCTCTCGCTGTGCACAGGAGCTTCCCGCACGCGTGCGCGCGGGGTCCGTGGGCGGCCTCCGGGCGTGTGAGGGGCGGGCGGAGGCGGGCGGGGCCGGGCCGGGCCGAGCGGAGGCGGCGGGCGGGGCCGCGGCAGTCGGTGCGCGCTCGCCTTCCGCCTCAGAGCTGCGGGGCGGCCGAGGTCGGGCCTGTGCCGGGGGCGGCTGTGGCACCGCCGTCGCTGCTGTTCGGCTGCTTAACTCTTCCCCCGGCCCCTCCCTTCCCTTCCCCTCGGGCCAGGCGGCGACGGCGATGGGTTCCCGGGCGTCCACTCTGCTGCGGGACGAGGAGATCGAGGAGATCAAGAAGGAGACGGGCTGTGAGTGCGGGGGCCTGAGTGCGGCGGGGCGGGGCGGGGCGGAAGGGGCGGCGG
>VZRV01009893.1:402196-445378 GCA_013398115.1 Falcunculus frontatus
GAGCGGGGCCCCTCGCAGTCCCTCGGGCCGGGGGGGCCCTGCCCGGCGCGGCCGCGGCGTTTGCATCGGGACAGTGCCCGGTCCCAGACACCCACAGCACCCGGGGCCGGACATGTCTGGCAGGCCCGCGGAAACCTGGGAAGCGCTGCTGCTGGTCGCAGTAGCGAGATCCCAGTGGGATGCAAGGGAAGCAGTGCTCTTGGTGTGTGCAGTATTGTATTCGGTCAGAGGTAACTCCTTGGGTTTTGAAGAGTTGTCTGTCTCGATGTCTGGTACTGGAGTTTCTCTCAGTTTTTAGCCCAGAGAAACTGTCGTTGGATAGTAATTTTTCCCCCAAGTGTTATTTGTTTCATGGGCTAGTGCAAAAGTTTCCGAAGGGTATTCAGAGTGAATGTTGAGTGGCATTTAAACCATAAAGGAAGTAAAGTAACTTGATAGAGATAGGTGTGGTTAACGAAAAAGAAGTGAAAATTGTTGTACTAGTCAGCAATTGGTAGAGCATTATTCAACCTGGACTCTAGATACTTTACCCTACAGTATTTGATCGAGTTGTTCTCCATAAACATAAAATACCTTAGAGAAGGTGAAACTCCAGTGTTGTTAATTTGCATGATAGAATGGTTGCTTGAGAGTTCTGGGAAATACTAAATGATAGTAAATGGAGGATGCCCTCCTAACTAGTTTGGGAGCAGAGGTCATGGCATCATAGGTATCACTGTTTGTTTCCCCAGGAAACTTCTCAGGTAAACATGCTGTGCCCAGCTGACATTTTTCTTCTGCATATGCTTTCTTATCTGTTCTTGCTACTTGAAAATGCTCTCCTCAGTTTTTCTTTCCAATATAAATGGTATTATATATTCTTCTTAGGTGTTAGTTTATTTGTGTCAGGGAAATGAGTGGCTACAGAAAAGAAGAAAATTAAGACATCACTGGTGCTAGTGTAGTGGCAGTCTGAGTGAGCTAACATAGTTTCCATGATCCTTTTTCTGTCTGTCATGAAAAGCTTCTACAGGAAGGTGATAAACAAGCCCAGGATTGTCAAAGTCTGTTTATCCAGCAATATCTTACTGTGGCTTTTTTCTTTTAATCTTTAAAGATCATGCAGTAAAGGTAGCCGCCTCTCAGTTAGATGCTTCAAAAGCCAAACCCCAAATCTGGAGTATTTTTCCAAAAGGTTTTACATTTTTCCTCATGCTAATACTCGATTTATTGTCTGTGGTGTTTTATTCCTAAAATTTTACTTATGTGATAGTTAAATAAATACCATTAAGATGCCTATATAGGCATCCTAAGCAATAAAACCACTTGACTCTAGTTAGCCTCTAAATGCTTTTCTTGTATCATCAGAGCGTGATCAAAGTTACGATCGGTGGGTTTGAGCTTTGTGACCTCAGTTTCGTTCGTTTTCTCGTGTTTTTATCTCGTCAATTTTATAAGTAATACCATTTTGTTAGTCAACCATTACTAATCTCTGACTCATGCTTGCTTGTAAGTCATCCCAGTGTCTCATTGACTTTATCAATTATTTTCTTCTTCCCAGTCTGTAACTACTGTTTAGGAAATGTGATTTTTCTCTGCTTTTTATACTTCTCTAGGTAGATGGAAAATTCCACCAAGCTGTTAGCACTGTTATACACTTCTTATAGGTGAAAATATTTATTCAAGGTGGGAAAAAGCCCCAAACACTGGTTATCTGGATCAAAGTTCCCAGGCAGAATGCTAAGGTAGTGTTACTGAATAGACTACTGTGGTCTGTTGGAAACTTGATGCTGATGGTACTTTAGCTTCTGAAGAGTTTGAGAAGGAGACTTTGTAGACATGAAAAAATCTGGCAGCATTACAAGTCCGTCTTGAACTGGTGGTTTGATAAATGCTCCCAAGGATTCTTTTTTGGCCTCTTTACTGTGAAACGTGTTTTCTGCAGTTCATCTGGGGTAGGTGTGAAGCACTAAGTAGAATACTTAATCAATTCTGTTGAGTTAAGCTGTGGAATTATATAACTTCTGCTCAATTTCATGTAGCACAAAACTGAATAGCTAATGATACTGACATGAGTGAGAAACTGTATGTTAATGTTCTTTAACAGAGCAGATGAAGAACATGTCTTTTAGGGGACTTGAAGCATAGTCTTTCAAAAGCTATGCAATGACACAATTGCTTGAATGACATTTGCTTGGATTAAAATTTTATTTTTTTTTAAATTTTGTGATAGTGAAAAGCACTTTGTAGCATAAGGTCAGAGACATCTGCGAAGGTAAAGCATCAGGTTCTCAGTAGCAGGTGCGAAGCCTAAGCTGACAGATGTAAATCTCACATGATGTTGTATGGAAGTTGTTTGCTTTGCATATAAATATTTTGAAATTTGAGCATGAAAACACCTTGAAGTCATCCTAATTGCTTTGATATTTCAGTAACAACTGTAAAAAAAAGATGGGAGGCCCAAGATGTTGCTTGTCTGCATTCTGTTGCAAGCTTTTGGAAAGCCACTGGAATGTAACAGTATTCAAACTATTTGGTTCACGCCCTTTCTTTCCATGCTTTGAAGCACTCTACCTAAGGATTAATAATAAACTAATGCTCATACCTAAATTTAGGAGAAAAAAATGTTTGCATGGTAGCAGATAACAGATTTTTCTGATGGATATTTACATATTTTTCTAAGTTTATGCTACTGTTGTAAACAAGAGTGTCTAATTGCTAAAAACTTTACAATAATTTAACATAAGTAAAACAGAGGGAGCAATTCCTAATTTAGAGGTCTTGACCCTAAATTTTTAGAAGGATCTTAGTGGGGTAGCAGTACAGATAAAATGGTGTTTCAGCTAGCTTTAAGCCTTAACCTTGGATTTTCAAGAAGCAGTCATAAATTGTAGATCTTAATTCTCCTATTGTATGCAGGAGAATCTTTATGTTTGGACATTTTTCTGTGCATTTGCATACAGTGACACGGCTTTTGTGAGGGATGAGAGCCAAGAAGAAATTACGACACAACCCAGTGGTGGACCTGAATCATCCTCCTTTCTCACAGAGCTATGATATGCTTTTTGTCTAGTATGACGTTAATGAAAATATCACTTCTCCTGTCAACAGCTACGTACTATTTCTCACGTACTTGTTGTTCCAAAAATGGAGATGCTGACATTAGTTTGGAAATGGTAGCTGAGTAGAATTCTCATCACCTTCTTTGTTTACAGGGAGGAGTGGGAGATTGAGGCTTCTAATAGGAGATCTGACTCCAGCCTTCTTTTTTTCACCATCAGTTGTTTTTATGGTATCTGAAACACTAAATCAGAAATGTAGAAGTTTGAAGTCTTTAGAGCATCAGTACTTGTCTTCTATGTGTGTGTTGCTTAACTTGAAAGGGAGCAGCCTGGCCAGGCTGTTTGTAGAGAAGTTGCCTTAGGTGAAGCTGAGCAAATTGCCCGATCCTATGCAAAGAATGAAAGTTGCCGAGGAGACAAGAAGGTGTGTGGGGGGCGTTTATGTGTGTGAAAACCCAGTTGCTGGCAGGTCCTGCTAAACAGGGAACGGTTGAACCTAAACAAATAGCCTCGAGAAAGAAAGAACAAACCTGAAAAAAGAAATTTGCCTCACTTGTCACAGATCAAACAACTTCTGTGCAACCTCTTCCCAAATAAGTTTTAGCAAGTAAGAAAAGCATTGTGCATGTCCTGGTGATGGCTTTTTAAAAAACTAAATCTGTAAAGGACATTAAGTCCTAGTTTAACGCTGTAGACAATCACACCTTTACTGAGTAAATATTAACATTCAATTCAGTCTTATTTAATGTATTTATTAACTTCATCAGAAGAGACTGAAAAGCCAAGATCTCCTGTAGGGCCTTGTTGTGGTTTAACCTCAGCTGACAACTAAGTACCACACAGATGCTTGCTCACTCCCTGTCAAGGTGAGAGGAGAATTGGGTGGGGGGAGAAGCTGGGGGAGAGGGGAGGTAAAACCCATGAGTTGAGATAAGAACAGTTTAAGAATTGAAATAAAGTAAAATATAATAATAATAATAATAGTAAAAACATTAACAATGATAATACTAATTGTAATGAAAGGGGATAGAAAGAGAAATGAAACCCAAGAAAGACAAGTGAAGCACAGTACAACTGCTCACCCCCTGTTGACCAATGCCCAGCCTGTCCCCAAGCAGCGATCAGCCCCTCCTGGCCAATTCCTTCATTGTACACCGGACATGATGTTCTGTGCTACAGAAGATCCCTTTGGCCAGTTTGGGTCAGCTGTTCTGGCTGTACTCCCCCTCAGCTTTTTGTGCACCTCCTCGCTGGCAGAGCCTGGGAAGCTGAGAAGCCCTTGGCTTAGGGTAAGCACTACTTAGCAACAGCCAAAACAACAGTGTGTAGTCATCGTTATTCTCATATGAAATCCAAAAACCACAGCACTGCACCAGTTACTAAGAAGAAAATAAACTGTTTCAGCTGAAACCAGGACAAGTGTTCTTTCAATGTTAAAGGAATTGCTATTCTATATAGGTTTATCCCACTCACACCACGGACTAAAGATGTAGTTGTCTAGTATTTTGGTAATGTTGACACAGTTATGCTGAACTTAATATTGCTTTTGTAATTTGTGTTTCAAATTGCAGATTTAAAATGTCTGCAATAACTTTCTGCTTGCTTTGTATCCCACCTCCTTCTCAAATTTCTTTATAAATAGGCTTTTTAATTTTTAATTTAATGTCCTAGAAGCCTGGAAATTAATTTTGTGAGCAATTGGCTCCTGGGTTGGGCACAAAGGGTTACAGTGAATGGGTTAACATCAGGCTGGTGACCAGTCACAACTGGGGTTCTGCAGGGCTCCATTTCAGGGCCAGTTCTCCTTAACATCTTTGTAAACAAACTGGATGTGGGACTCTAAGGCATACTGAGTAAGTTTGCCAGTGGCACTGAATTGGGAGGAGCTGTTGGCTCCCTTGAAGGCATAGAGATCTTAACAGAACAGAGGGCTGGGCACCAAAGTATTGCTGGTCTAATGTAGGATCTAAAATATACTATTAAATTTAATAAGAAATCTATCTTTGGCTCCAAGTTCTGAAACAAGGCTTTCCTCATCTCTACTCTCTGGTGATCAGTGATAGGACCTGAGGGAAGAGCATGAAGCTGTGACAGGGGAGGTTTTGGTTGGATATTAGGACAAGGTTCTTCACCCATAGGGTGGTTGGGCAGTGGAACAGGCTCCCTAGGGAAGTGATCACGGCACCAGCCTGACACAGTTCATGCAATGTTGGGACAATGCTCTCAGACACATGGTGTGATTCTTGGGGATGGTGCTGTGCAGGGCCAGGAGCTGGACTCAAATGATGCTTCTGAGTCCCTTCCAACTCAGCTTATTCTCTTATTCTATGAACCCCGTAGTGTTAAGATTTCAGCAGTCCTGTAATGAAAGCAAAGTAAAGTAAAAATTAAAGCCTCTCTGACTGCTTTCCAGATGCAGAGAAACTGAGTTCACTTTCCATCTTTAGGTGGAAAAAAGACAATGGGAGTAGAGATAAGCAAAAGAGAAGGAAAGATACTATAGCAGGGGTCTTCAATGTCATGAGTGATATAGAGGTCATCAGTGTAGGCTGTGTCCAGATTATTTCTAGGCATAAAGGAATTAAAGGAAATAAAGTGTAACTGTGAATCAAATTTTTTTTTCTTTTTAATTGACATTTACTGAGTCAGATAACCAAAAATTGTTTTAGATCAAAAATAGAAATGGGTAGAAGACAGAGTTAGACAGATTTTTGAAGAATGGGCTAATTTGTAGATTCTGGAATATTAAGCTATGATTTATAGCTCACAAAGTCATGCTTATTGTCATGTGCTTTCAATGTAACTGGTTCTGTGTGATCTCTTTTTTGAACACAGCTTCTGGCAGCAGTGCAGTTCAGTGTAATGAGGTCTGCTCCTATGAGGAATCATTGACATGCTAATTTGTCATCTTCTTTCCTTTTTTCTTCAGTCTCCCACAGTCAAATCACCCGCTTGTACAGTCGCTTCACCAGCCTGGACAAAGGAGAAAATGGCACTCTTAGGTGGGTAATTCAGCTGTACTTGCATTGGCACATCTGTATTGGTGGCTTGCTGTTGCAGGATGTCTGCATGTTTTTCTCACTGGTAAATCATTGAGGCTGTTGTAACGAGTTCTTTCATACCTACTGTCTACATGAAAGGTTTAATTGTTGAACTGAGGTGCTCTAAGTACCAACTGTCTTTACTCTAGTGTTGAAGGTTTGTAGCAGTTAATATGAGAAAGTTCAGATTTGGTATTCAAAGTCTTATAAAAATGTTCAGAATTGTGAAACAACACTTTCAGATTGTTATTTCTTACCTTTATATGTTGCTTCTTATATTTATTACGAGAATGGTTCTGCTGTGTCATCTTTCTCCTGGCTTTCATAAGAAAAAAGATCTATACTTACTTGTTTCTGATATCCAGTTTTAACACTACTTGGATCTGCAATCCATTTACTATACGTAACTTTGCACCTCTTGTTGAACACCCATATCTACTAGTATGCTCAAAAATAAAAAAAGAGCTGGAACCAAGTCACTGTGACTGAACAAACATTCTATTCTTTAAAGTGGTAGTGCAGGATATTCTAAGATCTTTAGTGTTTGTTTCCTGTCTAAATTTGAAAACTACAGAAGTGAACTGGTTTCTTACAGCTTAGTCAATTAAATAAAGATGAGTCTTTATCTGCAAGATATTTTTCATTTTGACGGACCAAGTCTGCTGGAAAGAGTATTCTCAACCAAAAGGTAAACTGTGGTGAGATGATGGCCTGTTAAAATATATCTCTGCCTCCTGTTGTTGTTCTGTAGCCTTCCCTACTCTCATGGATTTTGTTTCCCATTCACCATATAGCCACAGTGCACAGGAAAGCTGGAGAAGAATGCAGGCAAGAGTAGGAAGGGAAAAGGGACCTTGTTGTAGCACAAAATGAGATCTGGCTCTTATGAAGTTAATTTCTTTCATAGCAGCTCTATCCCAGTCAAATTCAGTGATTCAGGCATCAGCTGAGGTTTTGTCTGTGAACTTGTAAAATATGACTATAGGATGCACTCTAAACCCAGAAAAGCTATAGGCCTACCTATAAACCAACCTAACTGTAATGCTGGAATCACCTCTTAAAAGATCAAAATGGCAAGTTGTAAGATACATGATCTTTGGCAGTACTTTTGGCTTACTGCAATTTCCTTTCCTGAAGGAAATGCGCAGTTCCTTCTCATGCCACAAATTGCTGACTTCTCAGCATTTAAGTTATTGGATGTGGAATTGTATGGTAAACAGAACTACAGAGTGATTTTTTTTTTGGTTAGAAAAACTCTCCCTCCCCTTTTGGCTTGTGTAGGTTTCGAAGCTGATTGACTCCAGTGATTTGGACTGTGGCTGTACTGATTTCTAGACTTGCATAGCTGAAGGGATGACTCCATGGATTGTGCGTGTGAAAAATTGGCTTGGCAGATGGGATATGCGGGAACTTTCAAAAGCCCACTCCGACACTAAAGCCAATGTATTATATGAACTGTAACACTGGCAATTCTGATGTAGAGATCAGCTGATGAGATTGTGGATAAGGATTGTGGATAATTCCTTATGTTTAAAATTATTTGGAAAAGAACATTAACAGCCTTTTCAAACTTTACATGTGAGTTTAATATTCATTGATGAATAAAGGTGATGGTTACCAGATTAGTCTGGCGCAATTTCAACCTAGGACGTGTTCTTCCTCAACTCTTCTGTGTTCTTCTCCAACACTAAATTCACTTACTGATTCTATAAGGTTTGTATAAACTTCAAAGTGATTGTACTCAGTTTATGTAAGAGGAGTAACTAATTAAATATGCTATGAACGTCTGTTGCACAATGCTCAGTTTCACAGTGTTGTGCATCAGGATGAGTTAGACTTCCATTGTTGATAATCATGTGGTACTTAGGAAAGGAAGTGGAGGTTGTTTGGAAAATCCCAGCAACTGTGCTTATTATGATCCCTTAACTTGCAGTCTTGGCCCCTAAGCATAGCCCACTCTCAAACATGTCTGACTTAAGAGTGGCATTCAATTTTTTAAACTTGTTCTGGTACCCACAAAATGCAGAAATTATTAAGTTTAAGTAATAGAAAACTACTTCCTGAAAAATAAAGAGTGAGGAGAGAGTGAGAACTACAGCTTGGAAGGTCACAGATGTTGGTTTCTGAGCTACAGATCAAAGAGAACTTGCTGCTTTAAGACAAGTAAGAAGAAGTTATGACTTGCTTACTACCATTGAACAGTTTAGAGGGTATGTCTTCCATCTGTTTCCTGTGAGCAAGAATTATAGTTTCCGTAAGGATGACTTACACCTTTGACCTACAAATCAAACATGACAAAATCACTCACGTGACCGTGATTAGGAAAATAAGTGTTAGGCAGTTCTTTATGGCATGAAATAAATCTTTAAATGTGTACCACCCTTCTGAAGAAGGGCAAAGTAAAGAACACTTGGTACAGAAGATCTGGTAGATGATGATTAATCCTGGTAGTTATGGAACTATAATCAAAAGCAGAAATCTTTCATAGCCAGATGTTTCTATCCAGTGTACCTATGTGCAATTTCAAGGCACTTTGTTTTTAAAGAGTTATATAAGTGGAATGTTAGGGATGGTTATTGAGAAAGACAAAACTTGGTCTTCAAAAAGTTTTTGGTTTTTGCTTCCTTTTTTTCCTCTCACATATTTATTCTCTAAGTGACTACAGCCATTTTTACCTGTAAAGGTAAAAATGTCAGGTTTGCTTTCACCTTTCTTTAAATGTGTAGAAAAATTTTGTATTTTTCCTTAGCTTCACTTTTTCTAAACAAAATTATTAAGTTCCCTCAGACTTCCACCATCTGAACAAAACCATGTTGGAAAAGACAGGATAAAACTGTTCTTGAAAATTCTTTTGTCACTTTTGGTTTCAATATTGCAACATGCTGAGTTGCCAAAACAAAAGATTGATACCCTTGGATGTCCATAGCTACATCTAAATTACGAAATCAGGAACATACTTGTTCTGTCTACATCCTAACTATAGCCCAGGAGGCAACCAGTGTGCATGTTTCCTTACTTACACGCTGATTTCCAATATGAGGAAATAGTGTACCATGAACAGGATAAGTATGTGATTGCTTAGTGAGTCTCCTTGTTGGGCTGGTACTGTAGTGTACACCACACAAGAATACCTTTGTTCCAAAGTTTATCTGCTCGTAAGTAGCTCTAGACAGACTTGCGTAGAGCTATAAAGGGAGATCCTTATCTAAACTGCTATCTTTGTATGTAAGTTTTGTATGGAACCTCTCTCTTAACAGTAGTTTCTTGTGCACTGGGGAAAAGACAGGTTAAGCACTTGAGAAGTAGTTTTTACTATACAGTAATGGGTATAGCCTGGTAAGCGTGGAAGAAGGAAGGAAGGGCAAATGTTCTGAAAGCTGGTACCTACAGAGAATAGACACACTGAGCTGTTTATGCATGTCTCATGCTTATGAAAGCTGTTCACACATGTGTCTGCTGGAGAACTTCAGAAAGCCTCTGATCCCGAGAGAAGGGTAACATGAGCCAGCCAGGCCATCTGTCAATCTCTGTCAGCTGACGGAACCATCTGGGCCTGGAAAGGTGTCAGGCTTGTTCTTATTAGTTCAAACTGATACTGCAAGATTGTAAAACATAAAAGCTAGCTCTCTGAATGTGGAGTTCTTTACTTTTGCTCAAGAAAATGCAAAGCATTTTTAGCTTTATCTAAAATAGAAAAGACAGGAAGGATATGGGTTTGGATTGGAAAAGACAGGGTACAAGAATAGTCTATACTTCCATCTTCAACCACACTTTATGCATGCTGCCTTTTTTCTTTCCTTCCTTGTTGCTCATCTAATTATCACCTTTTTGCGTATTTCTTGGCCTTATGTTTATGAACCAATTAGTGCTCTGATAGTTAAACAACTTTTAACCTTTGTGTAGAGCATGTGTAAGGATGGAGTTAGATGAGATGGCTGACGCAATCCTGAAAGAGGGAGATATTAGTATTCTTTCCCCATAACTGCTCCGGGCTTCTAGCACCTCATTGTGGTACTCTTAGATTTTTTTTTGAAGTTTCTGAACTGCCTCAAGCTGCAAATTCAACAGAAAGATAATTGCAGAGGAGGAAGGTAGGGAGTTTTTTATGGGGGATACATTAGACTAGCAAAAGGTCAGATGAATGACAAAGCTGATGTTAGCAACGGAAGGGAGTAATGGAACCTCTTCAGTAGTAACCTCTTAAATCTTTTTGACCAATTTGCATGATACACCTTACTGCTTTTAATTATTTCCCTTCTTCAAGGAATTTCTTGTTACCTATATCCCCTGGGCATCTTTCCTTTCCTCTACCACTTCTGATATGTGTATATGAGGGGTTTTTTTTCCTTTCCATTATTTTACTTTCTCTCAGCTCTAGATACCCATCCTCATCCCTGGTGAGGGAACAGTGCTTTGCTACCGTATAGAAGTAACAGAAGAATGAACAACCAGAAATGGAAGGAAAAAAAGGGTCTTGTAGGCTTCTTGCAGCCTTTGGGATGAAGCAGAACCACCTTTACAGTAGGGATCTACTCTGTGCCTTGGCGGCAATACTCGTGCTTAGAAATACTTGCCTTGCTTAGAATCTACAAATTCTTCGCTGTAAAGTACATATAATTATGACTACACTGGCATATGTATTAAATGGTTGGCCTGCATAATGTTCACATGCAGTTAAAGGTTGCATTTAAGCAAAGATTTCATAAGAGCCAGGTTCATGGAACGATACCTTAGAAGAGCCTTGTTGCCCATGAACACGTAAGAAGTAGAGGATATTAAATTTCGTGTAAGCTCCAGCTTCAGCCAGGTGAAGTTGGTCCCTAATGACTGCAGGAAAGCTTAGCTTTATAAAGTGGAGAATAACTTACCTCAGACATTCATTTGCTTTAATGGCTGTTGCAGCTATTTCAGTTATAACACTCACTCAGTAATGTGCTCTTAATAAGCAAAAGTACTCTACTGCAATCCTGATAATGATAGGGCAAATAGATTTGAAACCTGGGGAGTTATTTGTGGTTAATTGTTAATCTCCTGTTAGAAAACAGAATCACTGGAGGCTGAAATGCCAAGTGTATACTGAGGCTGGATAGTAAAAAGTTGTGATATGCAAGTAAAAAATTCTGAAGCCTTAGGATTTTGCTCTGCGTGGAAGAGAGGGCAGCTGGTGCTTTTAGGTTGTAAAGTTAGCATTGAGACTGAAGCTCTGTTGTTAGAATATTATTATTAGGACATAGGCTTTCCACATCACTGCATCTCCTGCTTAAATCACTAATGCATACTTTGCCCTTCAGCTATAGCTTAAAATGCAACAGTCCTGAAGGGTCTGGTAACAAGTTGATTGTGCTAAACAGATGTTAACTTTGTCTATTAAAAATAACATGGACCTGTTATGTGAAGTTTGCTGGGATGACTTAAAAATACGGTCGGGCTGCCCTGTTAGAAGGTCAAACGGTTTAACCATGTTGTAAAAGACGCACTGTAATTGGGAGTCATAACAGTGCTGTGGTGGTGACTGGGTGCAAGAAGTCCTTTAGAATACATTTAAAACTAGAATGTCTTGCTTCTCTGCCTTTCATGAGCGAGACTGGTGATAAGGTCAGCCAATTTCTTTTTTACCCTGTCTTTAATATCACAGCATATAAAAGGCTTGTGTATTTAAATAATCCCAAAATTTGTTTGTGTTTACTTTAGTAAGCCAGTTTTTTGGTTTAATGATGTCATGAATCAGACCTTGTTGCCAGTTTAGTTAGTGAGCATAGTTTTGAAGAGTAGCAAACATTCAGTAACCTAGTTTGAGACTTTGACCCCAACTTCAAAACCAGCAGGACTGCATTTGACTTGAAGGGAAGTGCCAGTATTTCTGGAGATTGGGCAGGAAATGTCAAGTTATGCATCCAGACAGGATAGGGTGGGGGATTTTTACAGCTTAACCCCCTTGCTGCTTGCAATTAAAAATCTAAATGATTATGAAGTATGTCTTGTACTAACTGATAGGTTGCTGTGTTCTGTTGTAGGGAAAAACCAACCAAACCTGCTCACTAAGACACATTTGGTGCGTCTGCTTTGGTCACACCAAGATTACCCACTTTCCTGCCGCTGACAGTCTGTTATGTTGAAAGAAAAGAGAAAATATTAGTGCAATTCTAATATAGGAGAATGAAGCCTATGTTCATGTCCTACTGTTCTAAAATGTGTGTACAGTACAACTCATGATGTCTTTCAGATCAGAAGAATACCAATGTAAACATAGCTGTGTTTATATTGTGCTATGTACATATAATCATGAGCAGAAAAGAAAATGGCTGGCAAGAGCATAAAGTATTTGCCTTTGCTGGTGAAGTTATATCTGGTGTACAGGTGCCTGTAAAAGTGTAAATTTACCACTACAAAATAGGAGTACTGCTTGGTTGAAGCTAAAGTAATCTGAAATTTGGCATTTATTATAAAGTACAGATTTGTTGCATAAACAAACAAAAAAAATCTATTGGAACATTCTAATGACCTATAGTAGGCTTGGAGAAATACGGTATTCTTCCAGAATCTGAAATGAGGCAGTCTGGAAAAGTCATGACAACTCATATGATTAAGTACCAAAATAATTATTAAAAAACCTCAATCAATATTTTCATCTTGGAGCCATAATTTCTTTCAAAGCAACTTCAGAAGCTTTCCTTTTCTTACATTGCAAACTAGTTGGCATCATTACAGTAAGGTTTCTAGCACAAATGATGTTAGTGTCTGAGAAGTGTTGTTAACATGATAAATGAGCACTGCTAGTTTGTAATGGAATATAGGTTTGGCATTGTCTTTTGCTTTATTTTGTGCCATTAGTCATAAAGAAAAAATGATTTTAAAAGTTGCGTTTTCAAAATCACCAGGTGTCTTGCTGCAGAAATAAAATTCCATGGATGTTTTACTGTGACTTCTTTTTAAGCAGCTTCTTCTCTGACTTCAACTTTAGGCTGACTTCTTGTGTTCTTGCTTTACTTAGCCGTGAAGATTTCCAGCGGATTCCAGAGCTTGCCATCAATCCACTTGGAGACAGAATTATCAACGCCTTCTTTCCAGAAGGGTGAGTTTCAACAAACTGAATTTGTGAGCAGGCACAAAATTTGTAGTTCATCAGAAGTTTTCATAGGAGTGAAACGCTGATAATTAAGGCACAGAATTTGAATTTACTAATAACTGAACACCTCAAACTTGCCATGCAATATGTGTGGGTACATTGTTTCCTCAGCATATTTTAATTCTCTAAAGAGAAATTCTTTACAACACTTTTTTGTGCTTTATTTACTGACAAACTCAAGCTTCTGTCACAGTTTTCCACTCTTCTTCCTAAACTACTGAACACTTTTGAGGAAATTCCAGGCCCTGTGTGGACTTTGGTTCTTAAAGCAAACTTGTATCAACACTATTCTGTGTAAAGTAGCATTAAAATTAGCTAATTTGGTCTTATTGTATCTGATACAGTAAATGTGCCATTGTTATTAGATTGGCTTTTTTGGTTGGTTGATTTTTATTACATTTAAGACATAGATTAAGACACTTCTAACACAAATCCAAAGAGATGATCAAATTTGCAGTATTGCCTCTCTTCATTATACCTTTCTGGATTGTTCTATGGGCTCTGCTTCTCCTCTTGAACACAGTTGTCATTACCGATTGATGGAGATGGGATTGTCTAATCAAGTCATAATATCAGCTAAAACCAGGCAGGGTTTACTGAACAGAAAGCAGGCATCCTGGGAAGTATTTACGTAGCTGGGTCCCACAGAAGCTAGAAAAGAGAACTCTTTGTCAGAGAGTGGTGAGCAATGACAGCCCCACAGGCAGGAGCCAAGGGTGACAGCAAAGCTGGAAGGCGTGATGTACTTGCTGAAGAAGGGCACGCACCTGAAGGTCCAGTGACTGTTGTCAGGTCAACTAACAGTTCAGTGCTTGACAGTGGTGAAACTAGTATCAAGTCAGTCCAGGGAATTAGGGTCCAAATGGGCAAGATACATTGCTACATTTGGGCATAGCAGCAGCATAGCTCAGGCAATGGCTAAGGGTGAGGCAACAGCTTAAACAGACTTTGCAGGTAAGAGAAGGGGAGCTCGCAGTAAGATTTCTCACTGCTTCTTTTTACACATCGTACCTCGAAACAGCACGATCCCAGCTTGCAGCAGCATAGGCAGCCAAACCCTGGGGAGGTGGGAATGGAAGAGTTCACATGGTCTTGATGCTTCAGATATTAATAGTCTTCTTTATTGAAATGAAGAGCCTGTATAAGGTATGCTAAAAACTGATCCACTGAAATGCTTACACAGAGAGGACCAGGTGAATTTCCGTGGATTCATGAGGACACTAGCCCACTTCCGACCCATAGAAGATAATGAAAAGAGCAAAGACCAGAATGGACCAGAACCACTGAACAGCAGAAGTAACAAGCTTCACTGTAAGAAATGTGAACCTTCCTATAGAATCAATTATTCTTCCTTCTTCTTTTTGGTTGGGTTGGGTTTTTTTTTTTTCCCTTAGGAAGGGAGGAAAGGGGCTTGGGATCTTCTGCACGGTTATTTCCTGTGGAATGATATCTTCTAATGCCTCATTTTTTTTTAAATTTACTTGGAAGCTTATCTGTTCAGAATGCCAACAATTAGTTATATTAGAATTTAGTGGAATTGGTTGACTCATGAGTAATAGATATACTTTGCAAAATGTCTCAGAAGTGTTTCAAAATGGTTTGTATTCAAAATTATTTCAGATTTAGAAGCCACATCCCATCCATGAATGAGCTTTTCTGCTTATTTCTCCAGTTCTTCCATATAATATAGTGGTTTTTTCCCCACCTTCAGCTGAGTACTTTTTTAAGTATTTGGATGTCTGCCTACGGTATATGAGCAGAATGCTCTTTCTTGCTAATCAAAGTTGGCAACAGTCCTCAGAGCACTTAAAATTTCTGTCATATCTCATCCAGAATATAGTCAAAGAGAATGAATGGTAATGTAAAAATCGTTGGCTCTGAAATTAAAGGACTGAATATATCTTAGTGATAATTATTCTTCCATGACTTGGGGTTTTGAGGAAATATCCTGCAAGCAGAGTGCTTGTGAACATAAAATGTTTCCATTATTGGCAATAATGCTATTCCTGTGTGTGGTAATAACACTTTATGGAACTGAGCATGAGTTTTATGGTGAATTAAAATTCTAAGCTAATTCTCTTAAAATAATTTACAAGTATTTAGTTTTGTTGTTTTTCTTTTAGATAAATCTATTGTTATGAAGAAAAATAATGGCACTTGAATTCAACTGCTCTTTATTTCTTCCTTGTAGTTGCTTTTCGATTATATGATCTAGATAAAGATGACAAGATTTCCAGGGATGAGCTTCTCCAGGTAAATAGCACAGGGCTGCTTTGAATGACTCAATCATGACGTTCTCTGTGACTTCATACCCACTTAGGTGAGGGGAGTTGCAACAGTTTTCTCAAAAGAACTGCTGGAGTAATGTGGTGGCTTTGCTTACCTCTGCCTTAAAGCTTTAGATATGGTGTGGGACTTTATTCTTATTTGGTAGGCTAGGCAGATCCTGTTGGAACTGACACCTAAATATTCAACAAATACGCTAAGCACCTTAAGAACTACCTTCTATAACTTTCAAAGGTGCTTCTAAAAGGATTTCAACAGGACAGTCACTGAAGGTGGATTAGGTTGTTTGCCTGATCCTCTGTGCATCCTCTCAATAGAATGAAACTTCTTGAAATTGCAGCAAAGGTAATCAAAGTTCATCAGTGCTGCATATGTATGAAACTAGGCTTGTGCTAGGAGTAATTACATGCTACTAATCCTGGGAAGTACACATGGCAATTTGTGGTTCCTGATGTAAGAAAAAGGTTTGCTTTTGACTGGAACTGCCCTCTTCTGTCTGCTCAGAAAATGCTTTACTGACTTTGGAGGTTAACAGCTATTATCACTGGACCGTGTACTGTCAGGATTCCTGTAGGCAAACATCTCAAACAGCAGATACTCAATCAAATGCTGGTATGTTTTCTGGGGAAAAACATAGAAGCATTGGACAAACTTACTCATTCCTAGTTCCAAAAGTTTTCACTTGCTTCTGCTTCTTCCTGCTGCCTAGTGAAAAAGTAGGATTCTTTGTCAATGGTGGCTGCAAAAGATACCTGTATTTCCTGAAAGACTTAATGTACAAAGGACAACAGACGTCTGTCTAGAAATTACTTAAATGAAAATCTTGTGTGGTGTTATTTTGACAGTACACACAAGAAGAAAGCACTAAGAATACTTCTGTTTGTATGTCAGTGATGGTTATGTTGTATGCTACAGGTATTACGGATGATGGTTGGTGTAAATATTTCTGATGAACAGCTGGGCAGCATTGCTGACAGGACAATCCAGGAAGCTGATCAAGATGGAGATAGTGCCATCTCCTTTGCAGAATTTGTAAAGGTTTGTAAACTATGTTTTTAATGACTAAATGAAACTGCTCAGTAATGAGCAAGTCATTCAGACAAATGCAAATGAGAGCAGAGAGAAAGTCATTGAAATAGTTGTGCTTAGTTGCATTTGGGCAAAGCCTTCTGCTAGCTTTTTCTTCCCTTTATTATTCATGTTCTGCGTTTTTTTTTAATACTGTCAGGGTGCTAATAATTAGTCCACATGTTTCTTTATACTCTTACATAAAGCTTCAGCCTGGAATATGCTGAAGAATTTTCACTTTTTGTTTTGCAACTGCTTCTTTCTACACAAGTAGCCTGAATAGCACAGTTAGAACAGATTAATTATTCTGCTGTAATAGCACTGATCAGTTTTCACTTGTAGATTTCATCTGTTAGCAACACAACTAATACTGGTATTCAAGTTCCTAGCTCTGGTACTTTGAATTACATGTTTTGATAGTCAGAAATAGGTAATAGTAGGGAGCTATTAGATAGTCAGTGGAGGAAGTTGTCCTGTAGCAGAACAATTTCAACTACCTAATGGGATGCTATTGACAAGAGGAACTAGACTTACCATGGAGATAACAAAAAGAACAGAAACAAGTTGCAACATGGGAAACTGTGGTTTGTTTTAATGAAAACTTTTTACTAAGAGGATGGTCATAGCTTCTGAAAGATGTAGAAATTCCTTCCTTGGAGATATTTAAAGCTTAACCAGGACAAGGCCCTGAGCAACCTAATTTAGCAGGTCCTGTTTTAAGGAAGAACTGAGGGGTTGGACTAGAAGACTTCCAGAGGTCTCTTCAAATGTAAGTTACTCTCATCTTGGACCACTGAAGTCTACTGCCGGAAACAGCCTGGAGCAGAGTAATGTCTTCATGCCTCAGCGTTAATAGCAATTTAGTGAATGAACTTGCCATCCCAGTTTTACAGTGATCTCCATTCATGGTGCTCTGGTCTTCATTTTTGTTCTTCAATGATTGCTCATGTCCCTTTCTCTACTCTGTTTTCCCTTGTGTTTCCTGGCTGGACATTATCACACAATCTAGTTTTGGAAATCTAGGCCTTCCTGTGCTGTTGGCAGACTGAAACCACATTAGTTACATTTTGATTGACAGCCTTGCGGCTTTGATGGCTGAAGTTCCTTTCCTTGGAAGGACCTTAGCCCACAATGAGAAACAGCAGTCTCTATCTAGGTGAAGGACTGGCATGCTGAATTGAAGACATCCTTTGTTCCTGCCCATTTCCTCAATATTAGAATAAGAAACCTTGTAGGAGAGATGTACAGTAAATTAAGTAACTATTTCTCAATTTTATTGCAGGTTTTGGAGAAGGTGGATGTAGAGCAGAAAATGAGCATTCGATTTCTTCACTGATGGATGGAGAACCTATTCCTTTCTACTCCAACTATGTAATGAATAGAACTTCATTTTCTCCTTAGCACCATACCCCAGAGCATTGCTACTGGTGCATATACAATACGTCTCCAACCCCTCCCTGATTTGTTCTACCAATGTGAACATTCCCTGTGCAACAGGAACAAAGGGAAATGGCTGCCATGCAACTTGGAGAAGGAGCTTTTTTTAATGTTGTCCATCCTGGGTTTTTTGCTCTTTCTCTTGTCTCCTTCTGCACTACTGTTTCAGTAAAATGTCTCTCCTTATACACTACTGTTTAATCTACAAACTGATTCTTCTGAGCTCTGAATCTGAGAATGGAAAAATGGGAACATGCCACAGAAGTGCCCTCTGAGACATTTCGGAGACAAGCATCTACTCAAATACTAGGTGCATTGATAATGATTCACTTTTGCCACATTACAGCTGCCTTTTTTAAAATATTTTTTTGCCCCTTTCCTATTTGGCTCTTTATATGCAGATTTGTTTCTTCACTGCTTCTAAATCTGCCTTTTACTTGAGAACTTCTCAATTTCTATGGCTTCATTGTACAACTAGCACAAATGCATGATGATAGCTTTGAGTACTTTAAATTACTGTGAATAGATTTTGTTCTTTGTGGAATGAATTCACAGGGACAGTAGTAGAATCTATGGTGGGGACTGGTTGTGGTGTTCTTAAAAGGACTAGGAATTCTGCACGAAGTCACTTGAACTGTTTAAGTAGCAGAGGCAGAAACTTGTTTCTTTCCTTTGCGTAGCTTGCAGGCTTGATAGCCAGTGGACCATGAAGTGTCCTCTGCAGGTTGTTTCCATCAAGGATCCCTCCCCTCATCAGGGTGGTTTTGCTTCTGAAAGTGCAAATTTGTTTACCAGTATACCAAATGCAAGAAAACCAGTCATGCCAAAATCTGATTTGTAATTCAGTAACTGCCCCCTGGTAATAGTACATGAAACATGAAATCCATGAAACTGATTTCATGGGGTTTTTTTCCCAATTATAGAGGCCTGCATAATGAGTAATTATTTATATTTTCCATTATGAAAGTCCCAGTCTGTTGTATTTATGTTGAGGGTGGTAGCTGTATTTAAGAAAGCTTTGGCATAAGAACACAAATTGGGGAAGTTCATATTATCTCAGATATTTCAGAATGTATTTCTATACAAATCTCTTTGCAAGTGTAAGATGATTAATACTATTACTATAATGCTAATAAATTCAAGAGATCGGAATACTTGAAGGTTCAATAGTTACAATTTACTGTGGCTACATTGACAAAGATCTCATGTAGTTCAGCTGGAGCATTCCACAATCTGGGAGATACTTCCAATAAAACCAAAAAACCCTGGGAGCTTCTTTATTGAAGAATCGGTGTTATAACTGCTTCTCTGTCATGTGTTAATGTTTCTATAAATACTTACCAGTCTCAAAACTACTCTTAAATGTGCATTTCCTTTTTTCTCAGTTCCTTTAATCACCACTTCTGTTGAAGGATAACATGCAAGTCTCTGAAGGATTTTTGATTTGTTTTAAAATTAAGGAATTCAAAAGTAAAATGTTGCACTTCATAGTTTTGCAGAGTGCAGCACAGTTCCAGAAAGAAATGTAAATTAAAACCCCCTACTCTGTATGAGAAAGAAACATTATACATTTATAACCACCTCATGTGAAATACAAATGTAACAGTGCTAATGAATTGAAAAGTAAAAAGTGCTTGTAGGCTTTGTGATTTGCTTAGGTGTTGCTCTCTTCTGGCTCTATAGTTGTAACCTACAGTTGTGCCTTATTGTCCCAGTGAGACTGGATATTGTATTTATCAATCCATAAATAAACCTTCCACTGTATAAACAAAGACCAAAACCAAACCAATCCCCAACTCTTCCTGTATGGCAACCAACTATCATTTAATTACTGGAAAAGATAAATACCAGTAAGAATGGTGCTAGCAGGCCTTACAGATCAGTTTCTTATAACTGAGCTTGTTTTCAGAGTATTGATAATCCTTTATTCTGCTGGCAGAAACCAGTGCAAAACATGAGTTCCAGAAGAGGACACGCAGGGCTGGTTTATGACATCTCTTCTTACAAGCTCCCACCTGCAACATCAGATAATTTTGCTAGTGTGCTTGAAGGTAAATACAAATGATCTAACAGATGCACTGCAAAAAAAACCCCCAAAACACAATCAAAGAATTACCAACCTTCCTGCAATAAACAAAAAGACCCTCAACTATCAGAATCTAACTCTGCTATTAGCAGAATAAATCACATGTAAGCAACTGTCTTACTCAATATTCTGAAAACTATATATGTAACATCTAGTTTAAAAGGTGATAGAGGAGTTTTAGAGACCTGAGATTTTAAATTTGTTAAATTTAAAATTGTTCAAAACTAAGCTGTACAGATACAAACAGATTTCCACAAAGGCAGTATTTTTAGCATACCTGGTTGCTTAAAGAAGTATTTTGTCTTGAGAACAGAGGTCATCTTGAAGGTGAAAATGTGGAAGTGAGATAAGGTTTGCAGCTCAGAGGCAGAGCTACTTAATACTTCATCTTTCTCTTTTGGAAAAGTAGTATAAGGGATAGGATTTTAAATACAGATGAACCAATCTCCAGTCTACTGAAAGAAAGTCTATTTTCAAATCTGCAGCCATGAATTTATGTTGAGACTGTCTGGAGGACATGTTTTTATGTCTCTCTTTATGTTGAGACTGACTGCAGCAATATGTGATTGCAACCAGTTACCAGGGTATTGTGAAGACTATAGAAAGCAGAAAGGGGTTTGATATAATATATAATATATTATATATATCAATACTGAAACCTGTCGGCCCCTTAGCTTGGCAACAACTCTGGGCAAAAGCAAAGAATCAAAATACAGGATTTTACGCATGGAAAGCAGGAGTAAAAATTATGTTAGTTTCTGTAACTTTACAATGGAACATAGAAGTCTTCTTTTGGTTCTTTGAAACTACAGCTTTGGTTGTAAATAGAAGGTGGGTATAATAGTTAAGTTGGCAGAACTGTTTCATTTCTGTCTGCTCTGAAACGTGACGCGGTAGAAAAGCGTGTGTTAAATGTTTAACACACGTGTTAAGATTTCGAGCGAAAGGGCTTGTAGTAATCTGAGATGAATCACGGTGAGACGGGGGTGTTTCTCGAGAGTTTTCTGAATGGGTACGTACTCCTCTTCACACTCTTCAACACATCCACCCGTCAGCTTGAAGTGCAAAATTACCGCTGCTAAAAAAAAAATTAAAAATAAATTATTTTTGCGGATGACACAAACCCGGTAGAATGACTGAAGGCCGCCTTTCGGGGCAACCACGATGCTCGATGAGCTCGGCAGGTGCTGCAGGGCCGCTGGACCGGGACCCCACGTCTCCCCACCCCTTCCCTCCCCGGCCGGGTGGTGCGGGGCGAGTGTTCCAGCCCGCCCCCTTGCCGCCGTTCCGGAGCGGCCCCTTTAAATCCCCGTGGAGGTCACCGGAGGACTCGCCCCGGGCCAGTCCCGCTCGCGCCGCTCGAGCCAATCCCTTCCCTGTGCCCTCCCCGGGGCCAATCAGAGAGGGTCGCCTTGGAGGCGGGAGGGCACCTGTTGTGATGGGCGGCGCCTCTGGCCAATCACCGCCAGAACCGGACGGCTGAGGCATAGGCACGGCATCCAATAGGCTCGCGGCCGAGTGGGCGGGCCCGGGCTCGGCGAGCCCCTGCCGGGAGGCCGGGGGAAGGAGGGGAAGATGGCGGAGTGAGGGGCGGAGGAGGCGGAGGGGCCGGGCCGGCCGCGGCCCCGCGGCCTCGGCCGCGCTCAGGTGAGTGTTGCGGGAGCAGCGGCAGAGTCAAGCCCGGAGCCTGGTGCCGGATCCCTGATTGGGCTGGGACTGGGCGCCCGCGCACCCGCCTCCCCGTCCCGCCCCGTGGTTGGGCTGGGCCCGGGCTCGTTCCCGCGGCGCCGGGCCGGAGCGGCAGGAGCGGCTTGAGCTGGCCGCCCTCGCTGCGCCGGCCCTGAGCGAGGAGCGGGACGGTGTCCGTGTGGGGACGGACCGGAGCCGGAACCGGGCCGGTTCGACCCGCCCGGCGCCCTGAAAAGTCCGAGCAACTTCGGAGCTGGGGACGAGGGCGTCCTGCAGCTCCAGCGCCGGGCTGCATCAGATGGCCGAGCGGGAGAGCCTGTTCCCTGCACAGCGATACCCCGCAGCCGACTGGGGACAGCTGCGGCTGGCAGCGACGTCGGGAAGGGAAACCGAAATGTATCATCTGAAATGAGGCTTTGCATCTCTGAAGCATAATGCTGAATACAGCTACGCTGCCGTTATCGTTATTTTTCATGCGATCTGTGGGCTGGATGAATTTTGTTAATCTGAATGGTTATATCCTTTTATGATGTCTGTAGTGCTGACACAGGAGTGCGCAAAGGGGATGGCTTCCGAGTTGTTCGACAAAACCAGAACATACAAATAATCTACCCTGGAAAGCAAGTTCTGTGGAAAGTGGAGAGATTATAGTGGAATTTGGTTTAGCCTTATAAATTCATGTAATCGTTGATAATAAGGTAAAAAGGAATTTAACACACCATGAAACAGGTGAAACTATTGCCAAACCCACTATTTCTTCTTTTCAGGTTAATACCATGCAGGCCAGGTATGCCCTGAATTCTTCAAAATTGTCCGTGATATTTTGTACTAGGGAATGCTTGGTTTAAATTCGGAAAAAAAAGTGGCGGGGGCAGAATCAACACTTCTTAGGAAAAACAAAAGAATTAGTGTCACTAGCATGAGATTCCTTGTGTTCTGTATTTGATAGCAGTTCTTAAAATCTCGAGTTCGTGATAGAATTGTGACTGCATTTTCAATCTGCATGTCAGGTAAAAGAAAAAAGTTGAAGTGGTTAAATGAGAAGTACAGCTTTAGATTTTGTGGAGACATGGTGTGTTAGCACACATGACTTAATAATGAAGTAGCTGTTTGTAGCTGGTGAAATAACTCAAAAGAAATATAAGCATTTCTGTCACAATTGGTTCTGAAAGCAGTAGCTACTTAGGAGAAAAATTTCCTAAGGAACATTTTACGGATTTTCGTGTTCTACATTACTCATGTAGTAACAGTAATAGCAGCTTAGGAGCAATGTAACATTAAGGCACAGAGTGCTGCTACTGATGAATATTCCTACTTTTACATGTCCATGTATGAATTTTTAAAATATGCCAGAGGATGTCTTTGGCATACTACATATAAAGATAATTCTGCTTTGTATTATCATTAAAAGAATAATAAGCAATCAGCTTGCTTTTGTGTGAAGTTGTACACTACTTTAGCAGTAAGAAATTGATTTGGATTAATATTTATTCTTAATTGCTTTCAATGCACAAGAGCCATGAGAAGTAGTATCTTAAAAAAATAAAATCAGAATTTCCTGTTGCTCTGGTATGTGTCAAATCAATATGCATTGTTTTACAATCTTGCCCACAGTGCTGTGAGTCTGCAGTGTGGGAATTTGCATGAACAGGCTATGCATCCCATGATGGTCATCTCTTATTCAGGGGTGTTAAAAGTCGTGGGCCAGCCAAAGCTAAAAAATCCTGACCGAGTTTGTGAAGAGCGTGGAGTATCGCTTGAGCACCTCCCATGTTCATTCTTAAAAACTAGAAAAGGAGCAGTGTTTGAAACCTGTCCTGACATGCCAGGGGTTACGTAAGTGCAAGAGGCAAGGCCTGCACAGTCTTCGGAGGATTAAAAAAAAGAAGAGGATTTTTCTAAAATAGGATGTGGAAGAAGGGTTGTTTCTTTGCCTGAACTAGAGCACATTCCTAGAGCACATTGTATTCCTAGAGCACATTCCTGCAGTATGTGTATCATGGAATTGAAACCTCATCTTTAAGCAGTTTTCCCTGTTTTCTCTGCTGCAGCAGGACATACTGCTAAAATACTGTACCAGCAATGTAGTAGGTGTGCACTGAAAACCTGGTAAAAGAGGAGAGGGGCTTTATTTAAAAATACGGAGTGAAACAAAAAATTCAGGCAGAATTTGTGCAGTGCCTGAGATGTCTCTACAGCAGCCAAGCACCATAGCCGGGTGCTATGGATCTAACAGTCTGGCAGTCTGTGTTGACAAGGGACATCAGCTAACAGGTCTTTACTGTCTCCTGGCCTCTTCCTAGGCTGCCAACCATTCTAGGCTTCAGATGTGCCTTTGTGTACCCTTGTGGAGGTGACATTGGCCTGTGTCTCTGCATTGTCCTGACTCTGTGGATTATCAGTGTTCTTTGTCTCCAGATCTGGGTGTCTTCTGAAGTGACAGGGGGGTGTGACCTGCTAACCTGGGTGCTGCTAACATAAGCCCCTTAGAGCCCAGTTCCTGTTCAGTGTTCCATTTGGTGCCTCCACAGTCAGGCACTCCCATTCTTTCTCCGGTCACACCAGTCTTAGACTTTGTCTTACAAGTTCTCTCACCTGTGCCTTGTAGCTTGGATTTAGATGCAGTTTCAAAGTTGCCTAGAAAGCAAAAAGAGCATGAAGGCAGCTAAGACTGTAAGCTACTTTCTATTGTATTTTGTGTTAATAATTTCAGCATTTGTCGTTGTCTACTTTCCAGCTTAAATTTGGCAGTTTTTAAGCGATAGGAAAAACCTTAGTGGACTTGTGATGTGGAGGGCTAATTTTGCTTTCCATATCTCCATAGGTCTCCACTATACTTAACTTTAAATTTTTTGTGTTTTTGTCTTTCTATATAAAACCTGTTTCTAGATCTTTCCTTCCTCACTTCCTCATACTTGTCAGGCTCCAGGCTCTAGGAAAGAGGAGGGGAATCATCTTCTGAGTCCTTTTAATTCTGCTCATCTCCTGGAGCATTTGTCTCTATGTAAGAGGCACAGATATTATTTTGGAAAGCCAGGTCTGATAGATATGAGTTTTTTTGTATAGCTGTACACTATTATTTTAGTATAGTCTCCAATTCCAGTGTGCGGATTATGTCAGAACACCAACTTTTTTGGGTTTTTTTTGCCCCACTGGTGGATTGGTAATCGAGTATGTTAATATATATGAGAAAACAAATACTGGAATTTTGCTGGTAAATTTATTTGTGAGATACTTATTCATCTCTTTGGCTTTGGAATTCCTTAGCAAACTTCTTGGATACAGGCACCTGTCTGAATGTGAGATTTAAAGTTCATGAAAACTAATCATTAGTTATGGTAGAGCAAAAAAATGAATGGAGAATAGGTCAAGACTTAATAGAAATAATATTTTCTGAATTTTTAATGAAGAAGGAGTCATGTAGGCAGTGTTGAGCTTTCACAGTTATTTCTTGCTCCACATTGATTGATTGTATGTTCAGTAAGGTATGAAACAAGAACAATAGTATTTTTTTTCTTTATAACATCCACTAGCTTTTATCTGAAGAGTTGATAGTGTCACCATCACTGTCAGTGCCTGCTAATTTTCAATAACCTTGATGTATATCCAGTTGCATTTGCAAGTTCTATTGGACTGCTGTGAACTCTGCGCTCACATAATTGATGAAAGTCAGCTAGAAAGTGTATCAAGCAGAGTAGTTAAAAACTGAGGCATTCAAAGTCAGTGAACTTGTTAAAATTAAAAAAAGTAGGTTAAAGCTGACTGAATTTCAGAGTTGGATGAGCCATTCCTTGGCTTGAGTTGCTTTAAATGTCACCAGCTGCTTTCTTCTTTTAATAAGACTTACTTTAATATTTAGTTAATTCATAGTATTAGAATACTGAAAGAAGACCCAGCTTTTCATAGATTGGATTGGTTTCTATTATGTGGTTTCTATTATGACAAGGCAGTTTAGGAGATCTCCTGGTAACTGTTCCTTTTCAAGTTGATTCTTCAGTGAAGCATTTGCTGTTGGTTCCTCGATCTCTCAAACTCACATAGTGCTTGGTTAGTTCTTGAGGGAAAATTTAAGTAGGAAGGGTCAGAACTGACAACATGGGAACGGAGTAACTACCCTGAAATAGGGATTGTCTGATGCCCTGAAATGGGGATTTTCTGAAGGTTCAGGTATGTGGTGCTTGTAGAAGTGCTGTGTTGTGCAGGAGTGTGGAAGCTAATAATACTTTGCTGAGGATAATGGGAATTTTGAATAATTTAAGTTTTGTATGATGAGATAGTTCTGCTTATAGCAATCCCTTATTCTTCCAGGTAGGTTGTCAGCTCAGCATCCTCGCTACAGTAGTTTGTCATTAATGTGAATGAGTTTCTTGCCTTACTGGAGACTGAATATGTGTCCATCTCAGAAACGGAAGTGTGTGCCTGCTCTTAGTGAAAGTTTGTATGTCCTGGGTCTTCCACACTTGGGTCCAATTTGCTTGATTTAAACTAAAGGAGAGGGTGCATCTGATAATTTGAAAAATAACATCAGCATGTTTTATGTAGGAAATCTAAAAATGTTAACTGGTTCATGAAAGGTACAGCTGATCATTTGTGTCTTGTGCAGATAATTATGTATTGTCTGAGTAGCTTCCTAGATGCCAATTTAATTTTGTTTATTCATCTTTCTCGCTAAGCTCACTGAAGAGGATGTGGAATGATCAGAAATAATGGTGAGTACAATTGTAAGGTTATTTATGTACTAAATACAAGGTACTAAACTCACCAAGTTTGTTGGCTGATTTAGCTCACTTTTCCATGACCAAAGAAATCTATCATTGAGATTTTGATTTTTTTGTCACGTGCTTTCAGAGAACTGGAATGTTTCTACCGTGTCAGCTTTCATCTTAGGCTTCACCTTAAAGAAACATGGATTTGACTATTATATATTCTAACAAGAATAAATGCTTTGAAAGTTATAAAATCCCTGTCCTGTGATGTTATTTGTTCTGCTATGACAAATTGTGTAATTGTATTAACTTGGAATAGTTCTCCTGAAAGTGTTATTTATTAAATGATAGGATTGGAAGACTGATAAAATAACCAAATGTAAATTATCAAATAGAAAAAAGTACATTCAGAATTTCTAAGGACTACAGTAAACTTCTGTAGTTTTGATTTATTTTTTCCCAGTGAATGAAATAAAGATATTCTGGTAGATAAGGTGTGGAACAAAGGGCTATATTCTGTTTTCAGCTCTGTCACAAACCTCTGGCATGTTTTATTGCAGCTCTCCAGGTCTGTTTTCTCACATCTTCATAAGAGTAAGACTTTCCCAACAGTCTGAGCATGGATGGTCAACCCAATGATCAACTGAAATATTTAAGTGACTCAAGAGAGATATCGATAGTGACGTGCACTGTATTTCCATTTTCATAGTCTACTCACTGCTTCCAACATAGGAGCTGAAAATTGTCCCTGGAAGACTATTTCTGAACTTGATCAACCGAATGGCTAAGGTAATTAAAAAAAGATAAATACAGGCAGGGAAAAGAGAGGGAGACGTTAGTTATTCTCATGTTCTTGTAGATGAGAAAGATTTTTTTTTTTTTAAATTTTTGTTTTTCCCTTTTTTTCTGTATTTCACATCTCTTATTTTAGTCCAGGAAAATGGTAATAAAGATTTCTGGCACTAGCTATGCAGGGGTGCACCCATGTTAGCTTCCAACTTAATGCAAAAATATCATGTCTTAACAGCTGCTGTGACCAGGTAATACCAGGTGAGTGCCACTGATGGGAGGCCAGGAGATCTGTGACAAGATGAGTTACTGAAATTTGTCTATGCTGTGGATAAGTGGGGAGAAATGAGTAAAAGTAAGAACCTAATGTATGTGATCTTAAAACTGTCATAAGTGCTCTTTTCCTGTACAGCACTGACAGTTGTTAATTAGTTAGGTGATAGTTTGTGATGTCTCTTTGAACTGTGACCTGCTAGAGCAGAGTATGCTCTCTCTGCCCTGTGCACCCTGCTGCTACCTCGTCGTTGCCATGCTCTGTGTTGGAGACACAGATGAAACCCCACAGCTAATTAACAGTGGTGTATTTTTAGATGCATCGCTTCTGAGTAAGCGTATAGTTCAGCATTTCTGAAGTATTTCCTTAGCCAGCTTGTGGACATCTAAAGTTAGATATAAAATCTTACAGGCCAAGGGATTATTGCAATTTGTGAAACCAGATAATTTCATCCATTAGCGTCAAGCTTTTAAAGTAGTGAACTGGTGGGCATTTTAATGTTCAGTGTATTTAACTCTGATTCCTAAACTGCCTTTCCTGTTTTTTTAATTTGGGATTCCAGATCCTCTTCTGACATTCAAGAAAGTGGTCCTGTTACTTGCTCAAAGGCTATAAAATGTGGATGTTTCTCTTCTAGTGAATGAAATCCATCCTTCACTTCCATGGAGCTGAACGAACAAAGTTCTATCCACTTCCTGTTTGAATCGTCTCACCAGACATTTGATTCACCAGATGACTTCCCCCACGGAAGGAGCCCACCGTCTTATCAAAACTCAGAAGCAGAGTAATAGAAATCAGCATTTGTTTTCTGAAAAAATGTCTTCGGTGCCAGCTCTTCATTCAGCTTTCTGCATTCTGTTTTAAAATGAAACATACTTCATAATCAGATGCAAGTGGAAGCTGGTGTTTTTCACTGATATTTCCTTCTTAATTTTGGGAAGGTTGAGTACTTTGCTGTGTCAAATTGGAATTCCTAGCAGATAAAGTGTCTGCATGCATTGCTGTGTCAGACTGACCTGATATATATGAAAAGTTGCAGCAGGAAAACCAGAACGTTTTCTGCTCTGACATGAGGAAGAAACTTAGCAAACAAGTAGGGGCATCTCATACAGGTATTTTCTAGTCCAGGTCCCAGGCTTGACTCTGTAGATAGGTGTCAACTCACATAAAGCAGCTAATGCTCAAGAACAAATGCGGAATCACCTTGTCTATACTGTGTATCCCAGTCTGTGATCAAAATGTATATTTGCATGTATGAACCTATGTAAGTGCAGGATATGAAGAGCTTTCACCTGAAGAAGAAATTACTCTGCACCATTTCATTTTTAGCAAAGAAAAAGGAAGCTTTGAAGGCCTCTGGGGTAACAGGATAATGACTAGGTTTGCATTAAATCATTCCTTTCCTTTGGCTTTTTAAGGATCCTTAGCATCACAAGGAACAAGACCATTCTGCAGTAAAAGAGATGGGCAGAACTTCTTTATTATAGAAATTAACTTCTGATGGGATGGAAGAGACCAGAGTTGTAAAGTTGCAGTTTATCCACCTGGCTTCCTCAACACAATTTCAGCTTTTCCTACTGCTGATGAAGTCAGCTTTTTGATTCTTTCATGACTGAGAACTGAGAGGACCTGTGTGTTTCCATCATCTAGGTAGAAATAGGCCCAAGAGAATGGAATGTTAGCCACGTAAGAGGGCTGAGTTGAGAGCAGAAATACTTAGTACGCTCCTTTTTCTGGCTCTTATTATTCCTTCCCAAACTAAGGCACAATCTGGTTGTTCTTATGTTTACACAAGATTCTTTGTCTACATAACTCGTGATTATATAGAATGTTTTCTGTCGTTCTGAGATGGGAGTATATATTGTTTACGTGCTCCCTGCTATGGGATTATCTATAACAAGTAAGATTTTTGGCAAAAAACTACCAGAACTGGGATATGTATTATATTCCACCTCAAATCTGAAACTCTTCTTACTGCACCTTATTCCAAGCTTGTGATTTAGAAAATGTGACTTGCTAGCTTAAAATATGGGAGATACTAAAATGGTTGGGGAGGTGTTCTAGATTTCTTGTTCTGTTCTGTTTTTCCTTTTAAAAAACTGCTGGAGAGAGCCAGACAGCCTGAAAATGGCTGAAAAAGCAAACAACTGAAATCCTTCTTAAATCTTAGTGATAGATTGCCAGGGCAGCATTCTAATATCTAAAATGTGGTGACATTTATGGGACCAAGTTCCATAGCAGAGTGAGGACAAGTGTTGATGTTGGTCCTAATCCTCAAAGTAATGTCTGTGTTTAGATTTGTTTCGTAACAATAAGGTTTAATGACAGCTTTACCCCTTTTTTGTTTCCATGAAGCAAAGAGCAGTCACGTAAGCTTAAGAGTGGTGAGCAGGACGCGGTGTATAAAAGTAATGCCAACTGTAATGAGCAGAGAGGTGCTCTAAAATTCTGTGTAACATTGTGGTGAGCTGTGTGATAAGAGTTAACATTGATCTTGATGAGGCACCACCAGCTTGGCCTGACTTCTTTTAAGAACTTAGGATTTCTTTGCTGAATATGGTCTGAACTTTCTGGCATTAGAGGCAACTAGAAAAGCACACTTCCTTTTAGGGCCTCCTTATGTTGAAGCCAATAGGATTTAATGGAGATGTCTGTAGAAGCAGGATCCATCTCTAAGTGATGGAAAATACTGTCAATATCATAGGATTACATGTGGTTGGGAAGTATGTGGTATAAGAAATGTCTGATTTTAGATCTGGGAATTTTCTTTTCTTCCTTCTGCCCATACTTATCCTTCTGATGTTAGAGATAGCAGTTGTTTCTTGCATAGCTTGATGACAAAATACTTGAGGGACAGGAAGGTATTTTTGTTTTCTGTGGACATGTACAAAAATTATGAATTTGTCTGACAAGAGAGCTGATAATCTAAGGTCTTTAATTTCTTTCTCTGTAGGAATAATCCTCAATATTCTGTAACCCCACATTGTAACAAAAAAAGTAGAATTATTGATTTTTTTCTTGACTCCTATTCATGACAGCATAGCAGCAATAGTTTTCAAGTTTAATTTTAGAACATCAGGATTTTATTAGGTTAAGGATCTGTGGCTTTCTCGGAAGTAATACTCCAGTAGTGCATGCCCAGAAGACCCCCATTGCTATACCTTCCTGGCCAGCACCTTTAAAGAACTGCTGTGTTAGGAAATGCTGCTTCATCTGACTTATTCTTGCTCTGCTTTTTCCTTATGTTGGTTGGAAATCTTCCCATGTGAAAGATTACAAAAAAAAGGGGCGTGTGCAATAGATCATATATATATATACATATATATATTTTAATACTTGTGGACAAAATGATGTTACAAGTTGTTTGAAAACAACAAAATCACCAATGTCTTCCATTTTGAGATGTGTATAGTTCCATAAGCATTAGTGCTTTGTAGCAAACTGTAGTGCCATGTTAGGATCAGTGCATGAGCCTAGTAGTATTTTTACAATTTCAGAGTGACAAATTTATTAGTAAACAGTGATGATAATGTAATTAACAGTAGAAAGGATACAATAGAAATGTCACAAACATGGTCTAAACATGCAGTATCCTCCCTTTGACAATGGCAATGCTATCCTTAGAAATGGAACTCATTCACTTAATGAGCTTCATAGAATCATAGTTGACTTTTTGATATTTGTCTGTCTGTCCAATTGCAATAGTAAGCTAGAGTATGCAAGCATCCATAATTCTCATTTCTATCAGTGGGATTGTTTTCTTTCCAATCTTTGTTGGTGTTTTCTTCATTTTCAATTTTATTGAACCATTTATTACCCATCCTGTGATATACTCAGAAAAGTATGAATATGCTAAGGAGTTTGTGTGCATTCTGTACACATCTCTGTTACCTTAGATAATTTACAAAGTCTGTTAAGTAATCTTTTCTTTTTTCAGATCTGACTATATGATTATTATAGCTAGTAAAACATTATCCTCATTGTGTGATAAGTTAATAGTTACAAAATGTGATGTGCTAATTATGTGTAGAAGACTTTTATCCATTATTGCAGGAATGGGGAACCTTTTTTGGCTGAAGTCCTATTGAATCTTAAAGTAACTTTGGTGGATCCTGCATTTACATACATCTTAATAAGAGAGAATATGATAAGGTCAAAGGCTGTTGAAAAACAATGTTGCAGACTGTATCTGTGCAGCAGGCTGTCTCTAGCCAATGGATCAGAGATTCCCCACCCCTGTATTATTGAGAATTCAATATCTTGTATTTTAGGTAACTTCCAGTTTTGCTTTCCAGCTCTAAGCTCAATTTTAATGATTTCTGTCTCTCCCTCTGCTTTTTTCAGAAGGAAAGTTTAGACCAGGGAAGTGAAAATGATTTAGCACTCAATGGGCAGCTTGGACTGGTCAAACAGGAGACTGGTATGATTCTTGAGATGTGCATTGCTCTGTGGATGGCATCCTCTGATTTCCTAGGAATAAGTGTTTTATTTGGTGCCAGTGCTGCTCTTCACCCATTTCTCTCTTTCAGCTTAGAGAGGATACTGCATCTTTTTTTCCTGAGACCTGCCTGTAAATGGCCATTAGGGGGAGGGAGGGAATGGGTAGCTTGGTTTTGTAATTTTGGTACGATATATCTTCAAAGTAATTAATCAAGAAGCATGTACTTCCGTGCAATGACAGTAATCCAGGCAGAGTTAATGTATGTAACAGGGAAAAAAAGCCCCAACAAAACCAACCAAACAACCCTCTGCATCTAAGAAGTTTCTGAGAAAATTGGACAGGTGGGCCATTTACAGCAGAGCTCTGGGGGACCTGTGCTAAGAGTCAGGTTCGATTCTAAATGGACGTAGCTGTACCATTGAATAAAGTAGTTTAGTGCTTGGGAGAATCAATTGAAAAATACCTCTGAAACTGGAATGCAAAATAGCACAGTATGTAGGGGGAAGAATCCCTGATGCAAACAAAGCCATAAGATGATTTAATAAGAAAATAGAACTTTAGTAGCAATAACTGTTTTGCATGTGATAGTAAATAACTTGCATTAGCAAGACTGTACAGTAGGGTAAGTGGGTAATAACCAAATAAGTTTGTGGTGCTCTGTGCTGCAGGGAGTTGTGTGAAGAGTCTTCCTGAGAAGAAGGGTGAATTCTTCTTATGTTCCTCTCCTTGGAGGGAATTTGGCACTTGAATACTAAGTTAATGAACTTGATATATATATTAAAAAAAGAAAAATTAGTTTTGCCACATGTCTGAAGCACGGTCAGTGAGTGCTGGGGGAAGGGCAGACAGTTCTTTTTGAAAGGATAGCTGAAGTTTCCCTGTAATTTTTTTCTTTTTCTGTAGCCTAGCACTTGCTCTGTTTCTCTGAGAAACTAAACCTTTCCAAATAGTGTACCGTGAAGAGAACCTAATTTTAAAGTTGGAAGCTTTTGTTGTGGGAAGTACTTTGTGTTTTCTTAGTTTATAAAGACTAATCCAATACAGTCTTTAAATAAATAAAAAAATTAGAGAGCACTTGACACTCAAAAGTAGATGCCAAGCACAACTGTAGAATTCTAAAGATGTTACAGCAGAAAGTAATTTCAACTGTGCTAAACACTGTTTCAGACCATTATTGATTTCAGTTGATGCCTGAGGTTTTGCAGAAGAAAGTACTGTAAAGCCTCTGTAGATCTGTACCCAACAAATTATTTGCTATCAAAGGGTTGAATAAAAGAGCCACAGGAGTTCTAAACTGTTTCTAATTGACACTTTTCAGTGTAGATATCTATAGACACAGTATGGCCCAACAGATAGTAATGTATTCTGAGCAGAGTTATTTGATCACAGGTTTAGATCAATCTGGCTGGATTTCTTCTGGAAAGCTGAATTAACTTAGACTGTGACGTACAGCTTAATGGAAGCTTCTTGTGTTTTTAAAGCATGGGGGTGAAGCACTTTGGCTCTTCATAAATTGATAATGGAACTGTGAGGGCTGTGAGCATTTTTACAGTATAAAGTAACAGGATAAGCCTGAGAATGTCTAAATTAAATGTTGGCTAATATGTAATATGCATATGAAAACCTATTTGGTCTGAAAGGCTATAATCAGCTTAAATTCCAACTATTGAATTTTTGATAAAATTGGAAGCCAGCCATAGGGGCCTTCATTTGATTGCTCTCTGATTACAGTAGAGAAATTATGAATTTACCCTCATCTGTGGTCAGCAAGTACATTTACATAATAATGAAATTATAATGAAAACAAAGTCATGTTCATGCTTCAGAAGTATGAACTTTGTGGATGAACAGAATTCTTCAAGGGTATATCCACTCAGAAAAGAGGGAAGAAATAAAGACTGATGTAGCCAGGCAAGCTATCTGCATATACTTCCCAGTGCAGGCTTTTTATAGTGATCTGAATTCTGTGGGCTACTAGACTAGAAATTACTATTCACAGCAACAAAAGGAATCCCTTTGCCTTTCAGCTCTTGTACTATGGCATGACTTTTGCTTCAACCTCCTTGATTTAGCAGCTTCTAAACCTAAGTGGCAGTGTTAGGTGCTACCACACTTGGGTGTGGGATGTCAAAGGTATAATGACCAGTATGGACATGCCTCCTTTAGCAGTACTAAACCCAGATGATACAAATACATTCTGTTTGAGCTTGAGGACACTGACATTTTACACGAGGCTTACATTGTCAAGAGCTGGCAGTCTGGTTTTTTTGGGCAGAAAAGGAAAAAATACTGAAGATAGAACAATTTTTGATGTATAACAAATCATAGAAATTACTGCTTCTTGCATCCTTAGGAAACTGGCTGGTCGTCCTCCAAAACTGATAATCCTGCTTGCGGGTCAGGTACAGAGCTGCAGAATGGCAGTTCAAGTTAGATTCCACTGGATTTCTTTCATGGAACGATCCAGTGTTTTCCCCCTGTAGCACTTTGACTGGCACACAGAAGCCAACAGTTGAACCAGGGTGTCTTGCTCAACACTGCAGAACACTAACCATGGATTCTGATGTCTGTTCCCTTTCAGTCTCTACACTTCCTCCTGCGTTTTAGAGAAACTGTCAGTGTTCATGATGTCAGCAGAGCGTGTTTCTGTCTCTGAGCCTATGTAGCAGGTTATAATATAGACAGATTCCCAAGACTTTACCCCATCTGAAGTTAAAGATAGAAGGTAACTTTCTGTTCAGTGTGTCCTATGTAAATCCTGTCTGCTTCTCTCCACTTCCTCTCCAAATGAGCGTGTTTGCAGATCAAATAAAAGGCAAGTAGTTTGTAATGCCTTAGGCATGAAGAACTGCATGGAGAAACTGAAGGAAGGCGGCACAGGCCCACAAACCAAATCTTAGCGCTAGTATTCTAATTATGCATGATTCAAAATGTCTAGTGTAATGTAGTTATTACCAGTAAATTGAGATATGCATTTATACATAATGAAGCAATAGGAATTAATATACCAATAGCTTGAACTTCCTGCTTTGATTCTCAAATTTCGGGTTTTTTTAGAGAATGTGCTGCTCTGTAGAGAAGGGGGCAGAATGTATAGATAGGGACAGAAGCATGGCACCAAAACTGTAAATCAGGAACCAGGATCAGCAGAACTCGCCTTTATAACCTCTTGTCTGGTTCATATCACTGTCCTGAGCATGTAAAAAGCAGGGCATGAACTAAGCATGTTTAGAGGCGAGATGAGGTTTCTCACCTGCTGCAGCTGTAGCAAGGAAAAGGGTGCAGAGTTTCTTACATGGTGCACGGGGAGCGACTGGTGGGAAAGGGAAAAACCAAACCCACAGAACAACACAAAAAGATCACCCCAAAACCCAAGCCAACAAACAGGTAACAGAAACCACAGACTCAAATTGAGTGTAGTATTTGCCAGACAGTAGGTAATAAGCTTGAGTGTGGTGAGAGAAATTATTTGGAGAAGACTGAAATTAATAAGCACAGTACATATTTTTCAGGTGTGGAGTAGCTTTTTAATAGTATTTTCAGGTAACTCTAGCCACATAGGCAGCTGTACTGAAGCATACTGGTACCAGCCAGCAATAATGGCATCCGCAGGAATGAACCTGAAAATACTGATATTCTTGTATATTTTTTAAGTTCTTTAAAGAGATTTTTAAAAACAGAAAATGAGATTTGATCACTGAAGGTCTTTATCTTCTGCAACAGAGGTTGCAATTGTCTTTTTGCTTTATTTCACTTAATAAATAAAAGGGAATTTGGGTGCCATCTTTCTGTAAATTAGTGTGTTCTCTGTAATTCAAGTCTCAGTGGATAATGCAGTCAATTTCTGCTGGCAGTTTCAGAATAAGAGAATGTGTGGCATACCCTACATCACTAATACTTTTCCAAGTTTAAACTTGTAATTAAACATGTAGAATACTAGCTTGTTATTGCGGAATTCCATACTTGTAGCTTAGCTTAATTTTGTAAGTGGGCTTAACTTGTGCAGAACACTTCTCCATGTACAGAGGCTCCGTCCTCTCTTAAATAGAAAGAAGTGTCTTGGAGGAAGAGGTGTGTCAAGTTAACTCCTGTTCATACTTCATAGCCAACCATTCATAAAGCACCATGTTTTGGGTTTAGAATGGGAGTTGTGTTTTTTCCTATGAATGTTCTTTTTAGATATGTAAGAATTGCCAAATGAAGATAGGAGTATTGTAAGAGAAGATAACTACTCTGTGTTATCACAGGTTAGACTGACTGAAAGTCTTTGAGCCAACTTCTTCAAGCAACAAGAAAATTTGTAAGACAAATTTAGCCCAGCTGTTAACCATGGTCATTCTTAATTCTTTAGAACACTATGCACTGTTTTAAAGTCTGTTAAATATATTTTTTTTTGTAATGAGTAAGCCATTGTATCCTTTTTACTTCCCTCCAGTATAACCTGGGGAATAAGCTACTTCAGGATGTCAATGAAGTTATCTTCCTTTTGAAAAATATAACAGCAAAGGAGAACTATTAGGTATAAATTGCTACAAATTACCTTAGTACTTAATAATAGGCTAAAGAATACTTACACTGAACTTCTGATAGCATTCTTGCATGGATTAGTGGAGGAAATTATTGGTGTGACTATGAACTATGTACTCCCATTGCACACGTTTTACATGGTAACAGTGAAAGAATGTCTCCCTGCAAATTCTGATGTTTTTCCAAAAGGCAGCTTGCTTTTATATCTATGCATCTTTGAGGATTTCAAGATAAGATTTTATTCTTTTGACACTGTAAAGAGGAACTGTTTAAAAATGAACCTGGAAACTCTGCACCTGTATACAAATTTTTTTAGCAATAAAGCAGCACAGGCTGAGAATGCACTAAAACTGGATGTGTCATCTGTTCAGAAGAGATATTAACCAACTTACTATACACTCCACTCCACTTCTGAGGCGTACTTGCTGTAGCTTTGTCAAAACTTAACAACTTGAGCTGAATTCATATATGCTGGATATCTGCTTTGGGGCCAGCTGTCCTAGCAGACTTCAGGCACAAGAGCTTCTGACTTAGACAGCAATTAAACAAAAATTGTTATTCCACTCATTCTAAGATACGTAACTTTACCAATTAAGAGCTTCAGGGGTTGTTTTAGAGGGTAGCAGAAACCCTCTGTTGTTTGTATTGATTGCCTAAAAGTAACAGGCTCCTCAGAAAACTGTTTTATATATGTATTGTTTATTGGTTTGGTGACTACATTTCTGAAAAATTTCTTCTGTGGTTGGTGGAGGTCCTCCCAGTTACAAAGATTACAGAAATGTTGTTTAAAAATTTACCAGCTATTCTTCAGCACATACTCATTATATGTTTAAATTCATGCTAAGTAATAGAATTTGAGGCACCATTACTTTAATGCTTCATAACAAACCAGGACCCAAGCAAGATAAAGTGATGTTTTTCTTTCTGCAAAATTAATCAAAGGAAAAGAAGTGGGCCTAGGACTCACATGACACTGGCAATGATTTGCACAATATGAATTTCTGAATTTCAGCTTTTATTTAAGAAGTTCCTTCTTCACAATATAAAATAGAATACAAAAATGTAACTGACAGCTTTCTTTTTCTTTTAGGGATCAACACTAATGAAGCAAAACAATTTAGCACTATTATTCATAGTGTAGACATAAAGTCTATAGCAAGAAACAGTCTCAATGCAGAAACTGGAATGAAAAGGCAAAAGCAAATAGTCCCATTATCAATCATATATTTTTAGACTCCTGCAACAACACAAGCACTGTCACTTAGGAAGTACTACAGACGTGGTATTAGAATTGATGAGAATCTCTCCTCTCTGTGCACAATGACTGTTGATATTCTCTGGTTTTGCTTACCATGATGAACTGAGACTACACGGAACTCCCAAACAAAAAGCAGCACAGTGAACAATAGTAGTAGCCTAAATACCAGCTGCCCACCTAAAACCTCTAAGGTGCCTTACAGTGAGTTTTGTCCCCTCTTCTCCAAGCCCATTATGAGTTATTTTACAAATAAGACAAAACACAGGGAGAACTGGCAGCAGCAGCAACGAGTTAGGCAACCTGCTGGTCATATGTATGGAAGTAGAAGGCAATCTGCATACTGGAGTTAAGCTGATCAAGTAAATAAAATCCTCTCTAGACTACTACAGACAACTACTAAACTTTATGGAAAGTTCATTATCCCTCTACGGAAAAACATTAGCCCTTCAGGCAGCAAGAGGAAGAGGAAAAAGGCCCTTAATCTTCCAACAAACAAGAGTTAGGGTTATTCTGTCCCAGTAACAAAGGGTAAGTAGTGCTTTCTTTTCTGTAAAATTATTTTCTAAATGTTTGGAAATAAGCAGAACCAATTTGCAACAGTGAGAAATGCCAATGAACCATGAGTACCCATTAGGTATTTTTTATGAAACATCTTAACTGGCCAACTGAAGGCAACAGGCAAATTGTAATTTCAAGAAAGCAGTGTTTCCACGATTGTGCAGAAGACTGTTCCTTGATTTCACAGTTCAAGTCCCAGAAAGAAATGCTCAAATCTGTTCAAGGAGTTGCTCACAGCCTTAGCTGGCAGAATTTGACTGAGTCCTGTCCATGGGGCTGTACTTCAGTAGACTTGGCAGGCACATGGGTTGCCCTTTAACTGAAATCCAACACCTTGTGTTCCTGCCTGCACGGTGCAATCCAGACTCATGCACTAAGAACACTGTACCATCTGTGACATGCTCATCTGCTGCTTTTGCAGGCAACACACAGAGGCAAATCTAAAGACTATTCAGGGAGTCCATTTAGCAGTGGCTCACATATGAGATGTAGCTAATGAGCCACTTAACCAAAAACTAGCTGCCATTAAAACCAAGGCTGCCATTAACACTTTACCTGTATTAAAAGGTAGGACAAGAACTTTAGGTCTCCAAGAATGTTCAATTTGTAATAGCAGCTCTTGAATATCATCACCTTGTTAAGTTTGTTTTGTATAGCTCCAGAAATCTACTTCAGTATTTCAAAGGCTGCTGTTCCCCCTGAAGTCATTAGAAAAACCAAAGTCACAGTTACACAGCCTCAGAGAGTGACGTGCTGCATGGGTGTCATGAGCTATTCAGTCTTCAAGCATAACTTCAGTATGTCAGATTTTCAGGTGTTCCCCTGAAGGGATGCACTTCATCAATTCTTTCCACACACAGATAAAGTGACAAATCAACACTCAAACCTGTTCTGGTGCATTATTTCATTGTAATGACCAAACTCAGCAGAGATGCAGAAACAACTCCAGCAGTTCTTGAAAATGGGTATTAGTTGGCATTAACTCTTCCATATCCTGCCAGTAGGTCGTCTGCATCTGATGAAGAGTTTTGCCATTCTGTTACATAATTATTTTGTTCCAGTTTATCCAGCTTCTTCATCACTAATTCTGTGCGACCATTGAACTCCACAAGCTTTTTTTTCACCTAGAAAAAAAGAGAAATTAGAGTATTAAAATTAGCAAAAAAAGTCCTAACACTGGATCTTTGAATGACCCGCACCCCACTTTAAGTGGCTAAAGAGCAGCTCACTTTCAAGATGGGAAAATACAGAGGGCTTGATCTCTATACTGCATGTTTAGTATAGACAAAACCAGCACCAGATCAGAGGGCTGCACTACAAACTGGAGATGGATGAATGTGTGCCAGTATCAGCCCTTCCAGGGACATAATGGAAATAAGTATTTAAGGAGATGGAATTGCAGCAGTTTTACTGTGATGAATCTGATCTTTCCCAGTTAACTCATTACAAGTTTTCACACAGCCAGAGACCTTCTTTGACAATATGTGGACAAATTTCATCATTAGCTTAGCATTACATGTGGACATTTATGTCTCAAAAAGTGAAGGCCAGATGCTTGAGCTTGTTCTAGTCAAGAAGCAAACCCTCTACAATCCCATTATTTGTGTTTGCAATGAAGTGCTATCATATTTTTACTTCATTCTTGTACTTTTACTAAATCTTGTCTCAACTTCAGAAGTTTTACCTGAATAAGATTTTTGAATCTTAGCCTCACGTGACCTGTAAAAACACTGATCTTTTGGAGACTGGAAGATGACTTGGAAGAGGACAAAACTTAAGAAATGTCAAAGGCCCATTAGAAGAGAAACTAAAATCTAAACTCAACCCCCCCCCCCAAAAAGTAAGGAACAAATAAACACATAAATACTGGGTACGCTGGCTGTCTCCTACACACAATAACCTTATTTGAGCTAAGGGACAGGCAATTAACTAACATAACAACTACTCAGGTTACAGATAAGAACATCCAATTTGAACACCAAAACAGGAGGGAGGTCTTAGAGTTGTCTCTGAAACTACAAATACTGCCATGCTGTTTTGAGCTTACACAGACATAAAAATACAACTCTTTAAAAATCCCTTTCAAATAAAAAAAATACTATTTTTTAAATTCTTCAACAATGACAACACAAGTTGTAATACTTAGGCCAAGTCTGTATAAATGATTCTTGGGATTTTTTTCTCTGCAAGGTATAGAGATAGAAGGATAACAAACTTTTGCCAAAATTTGGCTAGAACTGGGTATGTACTGCAGTTTAGGGGTCTTAGAAAATGTTCCATGTCTCATGCATTCAGTCAGTTATTGTCATAGAAGACAGCATTTTCTCAATCTTAAGCACTTAAAAACCCCACATTTGTATCAATGTTTTTGAATTAATGTCCAAAATTATCAGCATTTAAAAAGTATTTTCCATTAATGTGGAAATCTTACTTTCTCCATTTGTTCCTTTAAGGTCACAGCTGGAAAATTCACCTTAGAAGCTTCTATAATAATTTGGTTTTTTAAGAGGTAACTGGAAAACAGAAGGGGAAAAGGAAAAAAAAACCAGAAGAAAAACAGTTTAAAACCCCATAGTTACGTTATTTAGACAAATGATTTAAGATGATTTTAAAGCAGATACAAGGTTGTTGCCAAAAGTAATAACTATGAAAATATTCAAAACATAACAATGGTTTTACTTTGGAATCAAGATCCTCATCACCAGCTATAAGCAATTTACAGCTTCTATAGTCAAGTCCTCAACCCATCATGGAACCACTATGATGCCTTACATTAGCTAAATGAATCTGGAACTGAAGGAGATTTCAGTATTACACACAACTAAATTTAAACTCTTACATTACACAAGGACACTCGCGGTGCAAGGCAATCAAAGGGATTCACATCAACACAAACAATTTAGACATCAAGGATATTAAAATCCCATACCAATGTGCTCAGACAAAAGTCACACCACTTTTGTTAGCTGTAGACTAGTTGTTCAATAACTTAAAACTACCTGTGAAGTCACTGACCATAAGAATACAGTGTACTCACCACATGATGCTGTCCTTGAAGAAACAGAACAAGCCTCGGAGATATGCCAGGTCACTGCCAGAAGAATAAAGGATGAAGCCCACGGACAAGCCACATAACCGACAGGTTAATAAATAATAAGCACTAAAAGGAGAAAGGGAAAAGTGTTCTTAAACAGAAGCTTTTGAAATCACAGATGCTGCATGTTTGTCAGAGGGCATCAAATCTTCAGTTCTCCTGGGGCAAAGCCCAAGGCATAACAATGCCTCCTCCTCAAAAAAAAAAAAAAAAGTACAAAAACAACATAAGAAATTTGGCGTGTTGTGAAAGAAGTAATCTCTTGATTAAGTGAAGTTGCTATTAAGGAAGAAAATGCACATCTTATTATCACAGAGTGGTTTAGACTATACTACTCAAACATGATTTAACTGGTAAATGCATGTGCCAGCTGAAAATTCTTTCTAATAAAAGAGACTATTGCCCCATGCAGAGAGAGGGGCAGGGAAAAAAGTAAAAAAAAAAGAGTAAGTTTATATTGGAAAAGTTCCCAGCCCTCAGTTTGCAAAACAGCCTTTAAACATCATTTAAACAAGCTACTGACTCCGTAAGCCCCCAGATGACATTTTACATTCTTCCCATTAGACTGAGTTACCAAACCTTGCTAACTGTAGGTTCATGAATGGGCAGCACAACTTTTTCATTTTCAGTATTAAGAAAAACCAACCAACCAAAAGCCACACCTCCCCCGAAACCAAACCAAACCCAACAAAAAAACCCCGACCAAACCAAAGAAAACTCAGAGATGTTTTAAGTAAAAGACCTTTTAGTGAAGGGAAGAAAGGGACCTACAAGTTAAGCTGCCTTCTACTGCATCGCTCGAATGTCTCTCCACCTACAGAAGTTAGAGCAGCAAAACTTTTGATTTCAAGTGAAAACTACATCCCTACAAAAGGTTTCTCCATCCGAAGTGTGCAACAGGCACAGAAGTCACTTGGGAGTTTGCCAAGCCCCTCAGAGCCCCCCGCGCACAAGCCGGAGGAGCTCCCGGCCTTGCCGGAGCCCGGCTTGGCCCGCACGATTTACCGCGGCGGCCACTCACGGCAGGCCCATGCCAAAAGCAGGAACTACGGGAGCTACGCACCATCCCAGGAGGGCTCTCTCGAGGCCGACCAACAGCGAATCCTCCCAGGTCACATCGCTGGTGACTTCTGAGGAGAAAGAGAGAGAAACGCGCTGCAGCCGAGAGCCCCCGGACCAATCCCGGCCCTGCCGCCGCCGCCCGCCCCGAGGCACTGACTGAAGCAGACGAGGACGCTGAACCCCGGCGGCTCTTGCCCGCACAGCTGCAGCGAGTCTCCCAACACCGTCCAGCAGCTGCGGCAGTGGAACACGGCGCACTCCTCCGGCAGCGGACCCTGCCGCCGAGGCGGCGACGCCGGCACCGCGGCCGGCGGCAAGGAAGACGATGGTGGCGGCGACGGTGGCGGCGGTGGTGGGATCCAGGCGGTAGGGGTAGGGGTAGGGGCGGGGGCGGGTGCGGACGCCCGCTCTACCACAATGGTCCCGGCGAGCTGCGGGTCCTGGAAGAGCTGTCGCAGCTGCCGCCGCACCGCCATTCCCTCCCGCCGAGCGTTCAAGCGCGGCGCCCGCCCTCCGAGCCTCGCGATTGGAGGGCCGTTCGCGTACCTGCGTTGCCATTGGTCAGCGGGGGCGTCAATCCTCGCCGCGCGAGGCTATTGGGCAGCTGGCCGCACCGCGCGCGCCTTTCACTGCCGGGAACGCCTTATCTCTCTTGAAAATAAGCGCGCGCGGCGGGCCGCGTCGCCATTGGCGGCTCCC
>VZRV01009893.1:445462-466767 GCA_013398115.1 Falcunculus frontatus
TGGGCTGGCGCGGCGGGCCAGTTCGAACGGCGGGGGCGGCGCGAGCGGTGTCGGTTGGCGCGCGGCGGGCAGGGCCGGCCGGTTGGTGCTGCTGTCATGGCGCTCGCTTCGCTGCAGCCCCTGGAGGCGCTGAAATACGCCGAGCTCCAGCGCATCGCCAAAGCCGCCGGGCTGAGGGCCAACCTTCGGGTGAGGCGGGGGCGGCTGGGAGGGAGAGCCGCCCGGGAAGCTCCGGGTTCTAGGGTGCCCCCGTGCCCGGCCGTGAGCCGAGGGAACGCGTCCCCGCGGACGGTGCCCCCTCCCGGGCCTGGAGCGGCGCTGGCAGCGGCACCGGCCGCGCGGTGCGGCGGTGGCTTCGCGCTGGGGCGCCCCGGGAGGCCGTGCTGCCGCGGGGAGGATGTGCGGAGCTCCGGTGTCTCCCGGGCACAGAGAAGGGGAGGCTGCCGGCTCCTGTCCCGGCGCTGGTGGCCCGGCTGTTCCCCCCCGCCAGTGTCCCCGCGCTGTTTGCCCCCAGTGCGGGTACTTGTGGTTGTTTGGTTGGTTTGTTTATTTTTTTTTTCACGACTCGGAGTGGGAGGAACAGTGAGAACAGGGTGCCTTAAGGGGGGAGAAGGCGCGTTTGGCACTCGTGGATAAGGGAGAGAAGTTTAAGGACGCCCCAGTGTCCTGCCTGGAGCTGCAGGTGCATGTGTGACACTGCCTGGCCTCTCCTGGCAGGCGCTGCCAGCAGTGGGAGAAGTCATAAAGCCTTACAAGAAAGAGCCTCAGCTTGGGTGGACACCGCAGCTCCCTGTCCTCCCAGGACTACGAATTGTTCTGGGAATGTTAATTTCGGGGTATTTTGATTGATTTTCTGCTGACCTTTCCAATTAGGTGTTAAGGAGTCTTTCATAGCCTGAATTATCAATGGCGTGTTTTCATTGTTATTTTATTACTATTACTGCTGAATGTATGCGAGGGATGAAAAGAACGCTTTGCGTGTAGCATGGGCAAGACAGAAGGAATTGCAGAAATTTGATACGATTTTAATTCAAGTTCAGCTGCAGTGTGGGGCTTAGAGCAGTTTATCTCATTCCTTGAACAATTATCCTGGAAAACAGACAGATCAGGAGAAACCTAGTCTGGGAAATTTGCCTTTGTGCCTCTGTGGAGAATATGCTACATATTAATCTGTGGCCCTAAGCACTTTCTCTAATTGACTGACTCGAATGACGTCCTAGGCATGCCTTACTCTGTTGGATTCAGGAAATGTTCTGCTTGTTTTTTGGATCAGTTTGTAGGATGCTGGTTGGGCTTATGCAGTTCTTCAATGACTTAATGGACTGTTTGGTTCATGGGTTGTTTTGATTTCTCTTCAGGCAGACAGATTGTTGGAATCATTGAAGCAACACTTTGAAGGGACAAAAGAAGAAAGTGGAAATATGGTAATAGATAATAAATCAACCATTGCTTTTAAGAAATATAAACCTTAATTTGTAACCAATAGAGTGGGGCGTGTGCTGAAGGGTTTTTTTGACCATAATGGGAACTGTAATAGAAATACATTTTTCTTCTTAGTGCCCTTAGTTTAAAGTACTCATGTACTGATAGAAGTAGATGTGCTAATGTTAATTTTGAATTGGCCTCTTCTATAACTGAAAGCTGATTTCCTTTCAGCTGCCAAAATTAACAATGTATTTTTCAGCATCAGCACAAAACTATTCTCTGTGAACACTAATATTTAATTTCCACTGAATAAATCTTTATTCTTGCCTGTTTGGCTCCAGACACTATTCAGTACCAAATATAAAAATATTTTATTCATTTTACATGCTTGGATGAAGGGGACTAGATACTAATTGGAAAGCATTTTGCATCTACTACTATTTACTTACAATAACACTATAATGAAAGCAATACAGTTGTGCCACTTCCTTTATTTATCTCTTGTGTATTGCTTTCTAAACCTTTTTAAAAGTTTTCTGTAAGCTGAACTATTTTGTTGAGTGTGGCAATGTTTTTGAAGTTTTTGATAAAAATTAATTCGTTACCTGCTTTTTCTAAAATACATCTTCCTTTAAGTGCATCCCCGAAAAAACTTTAAAGGTCTGAGGAACTGGTGTAAACCCTGTCAGCTTTTTAAAAATTTTTACAAGCATGAAAGAAGCCCTGTTTTTGTTGGTGAAGAGTATTCCACAAATGTACAAATGTGGGAGGGTCATGGCATCATGCAAGTTAGATTTCAAAAATAAAGTATTAGGCCTTTATAATCTTATTAAAATGAAATATGATAAAACAATCACAGGAATTGTATTTAAAGTCTCCAAACAATGAGCTTTGATGCTGAGGGGAATCGAGATAGTGCCAGTTTCTTGATTACTACATTGCTAAATGGCATAATACTGTTTTTCCTCTGCATGAAATACTTTTTTCAATAATAAAATTGAAACTGTCCCTGGAATATTTAATTTATATTTGTGTCAGATATCTTCCAATTATAATATTTTTCTGCTACAGGATCCTGTAAAGAGTGCATCTGCTTCCATTAAATCGGACGAACTGAGCAATCAGGAGGAAATGATGTCTGATTCAGTGTGTTTTATTACAAAAAGACGTGGTAAAGAAAAGAAAATAACCAGAAAAAAGAGGAACTCCTGTGAGGAAACTAATACCAGTGAAGAAAACCTAGTGTTTTCTGATGAGAAAGAGGTAATTTGCGTTGCATGCTTTTGTGTGCTGACTGTCCTGCCTTCCTCTGAGCATAATTTAAGCACAACTTGATTTCTTTTCTATCACCAGTTGCAGATGGTATATGTTTATGTGTGTTGTTTGTGTATACGCATGTATAAAAATTCATATGCAAGCATTCTGGTACTGGTCTTTTCTGCTTTGTAGCACTGACTTTTGTCTGTCTTAACTATGTGCTGTCCCGTAATAAACAGACATTACTTGTTAGTCATTGCTTCAAGAAAATAAATTCCTCTAAGAAATATACAATTCCAAACACTTTATCTGAATGTAAGACTGCTTTCACTAGTTCACTGTAGTATTCTGAGTCTTAGGCTAGTTTCAGAATTTACCTAAAATAAGGCTCTTCTTGCTTTTTTGATACAGAAAAAATTATTAGAAGCTGCAAGATTGCCTAAACCTCATAATTTTTTTATTGTGAGGGCTGTATGACTGAGGGAGAGAAAGTTTCAAGGTGAGATGGAGGCAGAATTTTTTTTTCTAGTTACAAGGAGTAGGTAAACTAAGAACTGCCTGAAAGCCTTTTACTGAGGTAGAGGAGGGAAATGAGAAAACGAGGAGTGTTAGTCTGTTAGTGTTAGAGAATTGTATAGTATACAAAGATAGTGACATCTGCAGTGAAATTATTTTTACTCGCAAATAATTAACTTTTATCAATAAAGGCAATTTTACTCTAAAATGTTAGAGCTGTGCAGTTAAAAGCTTTCTAATATATTCAAGTTTATGAAGTAACAGGCTAAGTATTTCACAAGTTAATTCAGTTTGGACTGCAGAAAATCTCTTGCTCCATCTCCCAATGAAAGCAGACTCAGCTATGAGGTTAGCCCACAGTGCTTAAGCCTTTATCCAGTCTGATACTGAAAACCTTTGAGGATGAAGTGCACCTCTCTGTTGCACTGACTCACTGTTCTCAGAACAACAGCCTTTCTTTATACCCAGTTAGAACAAACTGGTAAACAAAGTATGTTCAAATTGCAGGTGCATTCTGAAATGAAAGAAAATGAAGTGCCTCAGGATGAGCACAAAAAGGGACAGAATGTATTACAAAACAAGAAGCAAATAGCTGAAGAGAGAGCTATTGAAAATCCAGAGATGGGTACTGGACAGAAGAAAAAAACAGAGAAGACTTCTAGTAAAAGCAGGGGAGAACAACGTAAGTAGAAAACTGGCAAAAAGCAACTTTAATTTGTGCTACTTAAAATAACCAAAAGGTACATTTTATTGTGCCTTCAAAGATTTTTGTGGCATTTCTGTTGATCAGTACCTTGTTTTGGGGATACCAGAAGAAAATCGGTCTGGTTTGAGTTTGTTACTTGTTCAACATACTGTAACACAAATCCACGAATTCTGCAGTGTAGGAATTTTGCTGGCTTTGACTTCAGAACTCTTGTTTTGAGTTGAGGAGTTCTCAGAGATCTGAGTATACTTGAGTTTTACACTTCCGAAAGGATTAGTGCCTTTTGGAATACCCTTGAGGCGTTACTTGGTCTTTTTAAGAGGTGGTAAGAAAGAGAGGACTTGCTTCTTCATGCTTCATTTATCTTTTCTACAGGTGAACAGTTTTATCATTTTCTTTCCAGGAGTAAAATTAGCAGAAAATAACATAGAATCCTTTATAATTTGTTTGAACTACCTAAGAGTATCTGAATGTATTCCAGTGGATCACTTTTTCATCTGGTGGCCTTCAAACACGATGCCATGGAAAATACAAATTAATTTATCCCCCACTCCTTTGTGTAAGCAGCTGACAGGAAGAGATGAGTTTGTCTACCCAATCTGATAATTTCTTGGTATTGCGGGTCTGTCAAGTAAGATGCACACCTGCATTTGCTCTGTTAGGCTCAGTGTGTGTAGTCTGTAAGTTGTATTATGGATATTCTTGTTGTTCTGTAGAATTTACAAGGACAATCTTATGGGAGACCACCAAAGATTTTGAACTAACTTAAAAACCTGTGATTTTCTATGAAGGTTATTTTTAAAAAGAAAAGCAATAGAGTATGTGGGAGATGCTTGGGTTGAGGCAGCACTCATCCTGACAGCTGGAACAGTGCTCATCTCTTCCGATAGCTGTAGTAACAAGTGTCTGCATTTAATGTCAACAAGTTGCTTTTATAACAGTTATTTTTAACTGCACACCATTATTTGTTTCCAATAAAGATTTCTTTCAATATATTAAGGTAATCTAAGTTTACTTTCAAGGGGATGTGAATGAAGAGAAAAGCAAATGTTTGGTTTTGATATGCAAATTCTGAACTTGGATGTGAAGTCTTTACCTGATTTTTCTTAAGAAAATTAATCATTAAAATGTGAACATGAGCTTATTACTGTACCCGAGAGCAGAGATGACAAAAACAGCTTGAACTCTCTGTATGTAAATAAGGCAGTGGCAGAAAAGTTGGTCAAAAGGTATTTCTTCTTTGTTTTCAACATTTAAAAAACACAGATCAAGGCCTGTGAATTTAAAGTTTGTTTTGCTTACCACAAGCACAGTTCTCTTGTTAACTTTCCCTGAAAAATATTTCACTATCATAAGATACTAACCTAATATGACTTTAGGATTCATGTTGGGCTTGAGGTTTTTCAAGATATATTATTACTGACAAACCCATTAAAACACTTTTGAGAGACTTAAAGCGTATCTATTCCAGCTGGTTTTATTTCTCAAAACCTAAACCCACTTTGAGGAGATAAAGTGTGTTTTGAAACAAATATCGGAACAATATTTAAAACAACTGTGATTACTTTAAATTGTCTTCCAGGAGTTCTAATGATTTTTTCTAATCTTGCTGTACCAGGTGATGCTCATCCTGCAGGAGGGAAGATCCCTTTACGTGTAGGTCGTGCATCCAGGTCTGCAAGAACAGGAACGACAGCTACCACACCAAGTAAGATAACCTATCTTTAGAAATAGATGTGTTTTCTCTGTGTAAGGGGAGACTTGACTTAGTTTTTCACAACTCAGATTTCTATTCCTGCTCAAAAAGAGAATATCCTCTCTTTAAAAAGCAAGCAAACAAAAAATATTTCCCAAAGGTTACATTTCAAGGTACATATTCTAGCTTGTAAATTCATAGTAGTAAATGACTGGCATGTATGTTAAAAAACTGGTTTATTGAACATTTTGGTGACTTTTGGATACAATATTTTCATTAATGATTTTCAGAGAATAGGAACACATTGCTGTTACTCCTGCTTGTTTAGTTTTCACTTTATAAATACTATGGTTGTGCTGTACTACTATACATTAGCTCATGTTCATCATTTCTTAAAATGCATTAAATAATCTCAAATGTAGAAGTATTTATTGTTTTCTTTAACTGCAGAATTTAGGGGTTGTGTTAGATGATCTTCAACGATCCCTTCCAATCCAGACCATGATTCTCTAATCCTCCAGATTACCAGGTAGCTGGCCGTGTAGCTGGTGAAATAGATTCTTTTGGTCCTGTTTGGTCAGCTGTGCCTACAGCCTTTAATTAGAAGGATGCACTGTCTTCTTTGAGGCCGTAACAATAGGTGTCACAACATTCTCCTATTAAGTAATAAACATCCTTAAGACCATATCAGATCTGTGAATCTTGTTATTTTTGGAACTTCTTAGACTTTAAAAAGTTGCATGAGGCTCAGTTCAAGAAAATGGAATCTATTGCTGACTACATTGAGAGGAAAAAAAAACTGAATGAAAATTGCAGCACAGTCAAGGTAAGAGATAACACAGGAAGATACCCATTGTTGGCATATTCATTTATTTCCAGGGCCTGTCTGTAAAAGTCCTATCAGGTCTCTTTAGATCAGTAAGTAGCTGGTCATGTGAACATGCAGTGGAATGTTATAACCAATGAAATTTAACTGTAGTCCTACATAACTAGTTATATATAGTTATTTGTATATAACTTATGTAACTGTACAAGTTTTTACATGTTAACTGTGTATAGCTGTAGAAACCAACAACTAACTTGTGAGTTTTGAGTAAAAATAATTGTCACAATTACTTTTGTGAAAGATCTCCTGGAACTTTTGTTTATAACTGTTTGAATTGGCTGCAGACCTTAACTAAGGGGATAGGTTATTTTTCAAAGAGCAGGAATTAAATGTTAAATTTCTCTTCTGTGCCTGAACTATCATCCAATGGCTGCATATGACTCTCCTTTGAAATACATGCAATATATGTTGTTCTCAGTTCTTGTATTTCACCCTCACATGGCTGAAAGGTGCTAACAGAGCCTCTCACAAAGTGCTGTAGAGCCTAAAAAAGTGACAGTAATGTATCAGTGAATGTGTGAATGAACAAGTCAATGGCCATAGAATCGTTCAGGTTGATTACTCTGGCACTGCCAGGTCCATATCAAACAGTTACAATTAATGAAACTCCTGAACGCTGAACATTTATTTTTGTAATGACATATATTGTATCAATGTATACTTCAGAAAAATTACTGTTGGCACGTGCTGACCAGTAAACCAATTCCCTTAAAAGCACCAGAAAAAGACACTCCACATTCTAAGGTTTATGTTGTCAGGTCAGTTTAATAATAATAAAACTACTTACATTTAAAATATGCTTTTAAAGAGGAAAAAAAAAGGAGAAAACTGAAGAGGCCATATGCTTCTGATTCACTGTGTATTTTCCCTTCCTCTTGGCTGCTTTGTAGACAAATTTTCAGTGGAGTCTGGTAACGCTGAATTTGCTTTCCCCTAGAAACAAGCCAGTGGCAAAAGATTTTTATTCAGCCCAAATCCAGAAAGAGGCAGATTCTCCAACACCTGCACTCCTAGTAACCTCCGGCGCTCACCACGCAATTCTCTGAATGCTGCTAATCGGAGTATTTTATCCCAGAGATCTTCATTTAATCCTTCTGTACTTTCAACATCCAAAATGAATGTCAGGTAAAAAGAACAAACCAAAGCTACCAGCAAGCCATTTGATATGATACACATGAAATAATCAACACTGACTGTGATTTTACTACATTTTTTCTCTTCCACACATGAGCTATGCAAGATTAATTCTGATTACTAACTTTCAGCCCGGCTTTGTGGCTGGTTTACACCTTACTGTGCTGTTACTATCTTCATTCTTCATTTTTATGTCTGTTAGAGGAATCTCAAATCCTGGCTTTCATTTTGCTCAACTGCTCAAGCCAATTATTTTTCTTCCCTTACTGTGTTAGTTTTTCCATTTTGCCAGGCAACCTAATAGTTTTTGTTTATCTGAATTAATTTGTCTTCAAAATTTTTTAATCAGAACTCTGTTCAGTATTCCAGGTGAGTCTTGCAATGGACTCATCATTTGGGGTTTTTAGGTACTTTCTTCCTTTTGTCCTCTACTTCCCCTCCCCTTCAGTGTCACAGCAGGGGTCCTCTTGTCATTGACTACTAAAAGCAGATTGTTTCTAGCAGATTGGAACCAAGCTGATGCCAGAAGGTCGTGAGGAATTGCTAAATGAATGAACTCGTACTCAATGCTATTATACCTCATCTCATTTCCTTTTACAACATCATGTGTATGTCAGCATTCCTCCAAAGTAATCTAATTCCCTATTACTGTTAATACTTCATGAACTACTGCTATCAGTACATTTTATTAGCTTATTAATAATTTCCCTAAAGTCTTAATCAAGAAACCCTTTGAAAGAAGGAATTGAAAGGACAGTCCTTATGGTGTCCTATTGATATATGTCCTTTTGCTTGGATTTCTTTGTACTGAAAGCTGTTATTTCTACTATTATACTAATTTTGACTTTATTCAGTTTACTAAAGTTTCCGTACGGACTAAGTTCTGATTAGACACTCTCCCTTTGCTAACAATACACGGTTGTTTGCAGGCCTTGGTTGTTACTTTCTCTGATGACCTTCACTTTTCAACTTTGGCATGCCAAGATCATGGCTGCTGGGGCTTTTTTTTGTTCCCGAATAAAGTGTGTGTAGGATTGTTGTTCTTAAGTCAGATAAGGCAACTTCTCATATTGGTATCTGATAATATATAATTATGTGACTTTGGAATGCAGGTCTTTTGCTGTTCAAAGGTCAAAATCAAGTTTACAAACTCAGTGGCTTTGTTTTTACTTTAAACGTCCTCCGTTTGATTTCAATAGATAACAAATGAAAAAAGTACACTGCCTCTAGTTTCCTCTTGGATGAGCTTGGATGTCTCCACTGCAGCCGTAGTTGATTCCTAGCAATATGTAAATCAAAATGTTACTTTTAGAATTTTCTTCCATTCCATTGGTCCAAATTTGCACTGTGGTGGATCTTGCAAGCTGTACTTTATCATAAATTTGCTTGCCCACAAAAACATAGCTTTCTTCAACACTTACTCCCCGTCTTTCTAAATCTTGCAAGCTTATAGCTTATTCTCAGTACCTTTTTGATATGGATGTTACTTCATGCAAAATTTTGAATTTTATGCGTGTACACATATATATGTATTCACAGGTATTCATAAAAAATGTGTATATACACACATGCATACAGAATGTGTGTGTGTCTTGGTATGCAGGTAACTTGAGTGTTTCAAAATTTCCAGCTTCTTCCTCTTGAAGCTCTTTGAGGTCAGAATTCTGTTAGTTCATTGTCTTTCAGTTTTTCTTAATTTGAATTTTTAAACTAACGAAATATGCAGAATCCAGATCTAAAGTATCTGTTGGTGAATAAATCTACTAGCTTACTGCATCCAAATATATTGGCTTTCCAAAATAAGAAAGTCTGTTCTTTGTAGTTTGTAATATTACTTACTGCTATTCATGCTGGCTCAAAACTTAGTTTGTTATACGAGCAACATATTTTAGGGCTTATTTTAGTTTTCGCATGAGCTGTGAACATCTTTCACACAATAGATCTTTCTACCTGTAATAAAAGTAGAATGCAGAACCTTATGTATTCTGGCAAATTGCTTACATTCTTTGTAGGTGACTGAATTTGTCTTCGTGTTTCCAATAACTTTCAGGTTCTCAGAAGCCACAAAAGATAATGAGCACAAACGCTCTCTTATCAAGACTCCATCTAGAATGTCTCCATACATGGAGATCTGCACACCTGACACTCAAAAGAGCTGCAAACGAATAAGTCAGAAGAACAGTAAGGGAAATGCAAGAAATAATGATCTGACTGCATCAAAGGGTAAAGTGGATGGTGAATATTTGTCTCTTTCAGATCAAGACTTTTGTCTTACTGAATTAATATATAAGTTTTTAACAACTGAATGTCACATAGACACAGGTTTTAATTAATTCTCTAATTTATGACTAGTTCTTCAGAAACTGCAGTAGTTTCTTTGTTTCCCTTGTTTTCCAGTGGTTTGACTAAAATGTTTAGCTGTCACAATTTAAACATACGGGTACCTAGCTACCTACAGAAAAGAGGACAGAAAATCTTCTAGACCTTTAGGGACTACATAGCAAAAGATTCATACAGCAGATACAGGGACACCCTGTCTGCAGTGAGAGGAATTCCTGACACCTTCTCAGAGATCTCATTCCCCTCGTGGGGTTAGCATGCATCAGGCTTCTAGCTGTGCTTTAGGACAACCTGTTATCGGCCTCAGCACCCTGATCAACTCAGGAACTGAAATTAAGAAAAATCAGAAGTCTTCTGATTACTAACGATCTCTGCAGCAGCACAGCTCGTCCAGCCACTGACACCCTTAGCATCACAGGGATATTTGCACAGGTCAAGAACCCAGAGCTGCCTGGTTTGCTGTATAACAATACTGATGTTTTTAAGGAGCAAGCAAAGTTCCATGCTGATCTGAAGCTGGCCTGTTCCAAAAGAATGCTGCTTTGTTTAAAACCACTTGGTTCCAAATAAGCATAGAGAAACACAATTTGCTTTGAAAGACTAGAAAAACACATGAAGCTGTATGTGCTCTTCCATAGTACAGTCATAGCTAAAGGGCCAGTACTCTACAACTTTTGCCCTTTCCACACCTGGAAGCTCCCTATTTCAGGTGAGCTTTGTTTGTGCAATTCTATCTTAAGAGTGAGCAGCAGGGGCATTTAATGGCTCTTCGGTCTTGATAATTGTAGTGTGGTCTTCAGAGGCACTTTCCAACTTTCTGTGTATGTTGATGCTCTTCCTACTCTAATTATGGTATCTTGATGCCTTTTGTAGTTCTTACCCCCTTTAAGTTTGGAGCTCAACCTGCGGAACCCACAAGTGGAAAGAAGACATTTGATCTCAAAGCAAGTCTCTCTCGGCCACTTCGGTATCAGCCACATAAAGGTACTGTGACCCTGTGCAGTCTGTGTTGGTCACAGCCCTTACACCCAGCTGTTCCTACAGGGGCGCATTGATACAAACACTGATAGCCAAGTTTACAGTCTCCTTTCCTGTCCCTTTTCCTTTCTCTCTGGGTTCCCACACAGTCTGATGTTAAATTTCTTCACAATATATGCTTTAAGAGCATCCTTACTGAAGATTAAGATTTTATGACCAAAAGCCCATAAATACAAGAATAAATATCATTGTTTTCCACTAAATAGATATATGTACAGGACCTATGTAATATTCCTTACACAGTGAGGTGGGTTTTTTTAATCTCATGTGAGAAGCTGAACGTTGCGTGGTGTTACTTCTCAGCACAGTCACCTGTTATTACTTATAGAAGAACTACTTGTAGGGAATGGGCTGCTGAAACTGGTAATACAGCTTGAGGAAGCATTTAATCTTAAAAGACCAGCAGCAAGTAACAGGCTAGCTAGGATAAATTCATGGTAAGACGTTAAGCACACAATTACTGAACTAATTAACTAGTCTCTTTTTTGCCCCTAAATTGTAGGACGACTAAAACCGTGGGGAGAATCTAAAGAAAATACTGTTCTCAGTAAGTCTGGTGGTAGCAATATCTCTTCACGCAAGAAAGATTACAAACAGCCACACGTCCAGACAAGGTTAGTACACCACTAGTCTTTTTATGAATAGTGTTACTTAAAATAATATGATGATTCATTCTTCTTAGGATTTAAATGTAATTTGGGAAAGAATACTTTTGTATTAAAGCCATTTTTCTTTCCAATGACTGTTGAATTTCAGGAATTCAACAAGAAAGGCTGCTCTGAATTTGTTAGACTTTTTTTCCATGAAAAGTATCAGTTCTAGAGTTTGGGGATTTACCTTCATCTCGGAAGAAGCTGTCAATATTGACATGCTGTTACCTTGAGTGTTAGACCTGTATGTCTGAGCAGAAGTATTTGCCTGAATGTTTGAGTTCAGTCCATAATGGTACTGTTATCTCTGCCTATGGCAAAGGCAGCACACTGATTAAATGGATGTTAAGCTGTGGGCAGCTTCAGATTCCTTTGGTTGCTTGTGTCTCTGCCTTTAATAGAACTTGACATGGTCTCCTTTTTTTTTCCCCTCCAGGGAAGAAAGGCGTGAGACACTTGAGCAAGACAGAAAAAAGAAAAAGGCTCATGCTCTTGGCAAACGTAGAGGCCTATCTGTGTGCTAGGACGAAGAACAAGTCCTAAATAAGGCATCACTGTAAATACTGTTCCTGTCATGTAAAAGCTTGTGCTGTCTGTGTATAGTTCAGGTTGCTATTAGCTAGTGGAATCCAGAGAGCAATTAATGAGACCTTGTAATGTGCCCTGAGCATAATGTTTCTGTGACCAACTTCTCCACTGAGATGAGAGTTCTAAACTTTCAGGGGCTTAGAACTCTCTCGTTGCTTCACTATGTTTTCATTTAACTAATTTACTTAACTAAAAGATGTTAAAGAAGAAAACATAAGTGGAAAAAAGATGCTCAAGAAGCCTCCTTGCAACTTAGGACAGACTTGTGCATCAGAATGCACTTGTTGCGTGCTAGAATGCAGGCTTTGGACAGCAAGCTTCAAAAATGTTCCACAATGTTCAAAATTACAAGAGCTGGAAGTACCTGCTTGCCCTGTTCTCCACATCAGTCCTTAAATTCTCTAAGTTACAGTAATTATTCAGCATTTCTAATTGCACGCTTATGAAATAGTAGGGAATTTCAAAGAGAAGAAAAAATATGCAAGCTCTCTGGAAAACTAAAAGCTTACAGCATAACGTAACTGTAAAGTACCTTTTTTTAAAAAAGTCACATTGAATTTACGAATTACCACCTTTGATGCTTTGAACAGTTAAGATTTTGTCCCTTTCCATGGTAAATAGCAGATGTTAACAAAATTCTTGCTTTTCATCTCTAAGAGGTTATAGTAGTGTTGAGGCACATTCAATACCTTGGTTTTAAAAGCAGTTGTTATTTTTACGTTAAAAAAAGACATAGAAAAGTTGTCTGGATTTGTTAGAGATAGAACTAGAAAGGTAATTTAGCAGTTGTAATCTCAGTTGTTGAGCAAATAAATGTTTCACCAAATTTAGTGTCTTATGAAATATATGTTGCGATGTCAAGAACAAGCAATTTTTTTTATAAACTGAACGGGGAAAATAAATATTTTGTATATGTCCTGTTTATCACTGGCTTTATCATTTAGTATACTATGTATAACTGCTTCCTTACTGTAGCATTTTTTGTTCACACTGGTAGTATTTACTGTGTTTTCCTGTGCCAAGTTTTCCTCACCAACTCACCTGCCTACCACTCCATGAAAGATGTTTGCTCTGGTGTCTTTAGAAACAATAACCCTCATCCTTCTGCACTTAAGCTGTTGAATTCTGTGCAAAAGGAAAATGATAGTACAAGATCCCGTTTCAGCTTGCTTCATTGTGATCTCTTCCAGATACAGTACAGGTACATTTAATATTTCTGAAGTATACTTAAACAAGGTCACTGTGGAGGAGGTCAGTACTTTGATTTACTTAAATTTGACAGCTGAAACATACACTTTGCAAAGCAAGTGCTGAATGGTTATCTTGAATTACTGAAAACTGGATTTCTCTGAAAAAGGGAGGTATTGAGCTTTTGTGCCACCAGTTGAGGCTGTGACTTCTTACAGCACAGCTGAGTTAGGATAACTGCACACAGCAAAAGTGGGATCTGCTCTGCCCTGTAATGGTGCTACGTAAGCCAAGCTGTGCCTCCTCAGGGAGCGGACAGAGCTGGGGTTTTCCTCCCACCCCTTCTTTGGAGCATTACTTCTTTCCAACAACCTTCGCTCTGTAACATCGTAGGACTATGCTCAACAGCTCTAAAGGAAAAGTCAAGCCTGCTGTCCAGCTCTCGTTTCCACCTTGGCAGTGGCAGCTTTTTCTTTTTTTAGCTATCCAGGGGAGCCAAAGCTGAAGGTTGAAATACTTCTGCCTTTTCCACTTCTGGTGCTGCTCTTTGTAAATTTCAGTAGCTGAGTTACATTTAAGGACCAGTCCTCAGAGTATTAAATCTCACACCTTTTTCAGTTTAAAACTAGCAGATGCAAGTGTTTTACAACTGTCAACAAACCACATAATGTAGAAAATGAAAGTGAGGTACAAAAAAAGAACAAAAAACTCATTAAATACTTTTATTTCAGTAAAGGTCAGGACAGAAGCCAAAACTTACCCAGGGAAGAGTTACTACTGTATAAGAATATCACAGCTCCTCTCAGGCTATGTTGCAGTCCACGTATGTACAGTCTCCACGATTCTGTATTTGAGAGTTCAAAGATGCCAGTGGTGTCACACTTCATGCACTCATCTCTTTAATGTTTACATAGGCCCTTCAAGTTGTTAAAAGCCACATTTTAAGAAGTATTTTATAAAAATAAACCAAATATCTGAAGAATTTTCCAAAGGACACCAGCCCAACTTAGACTGGAGTATTCTTGTCATATGTTTCATAGGCAAACTCTTCTCTATGAGCTCTGTCCTTTAGCAGGCCAATAAAATCGATCTCCAGCTGGAACGGACCATCTACTTTATCTCCAATGGTGAATCCAAGGGTTCTAATCTAATTTAAAGACACGTAGAGGTAGAACAGTATTTATAACATTACAATCAAACTCAGTTGCATCTCCCACTTCCGTATTTTACACACCATTCACAGCCACCTACTTTAAAGTGGTATTTGTTCAAAATGCAGCAGCATTTCTTAAGGCTTGAACACTTCACTACCCCATTTTCAATACAGACCCCAGTGGGAAATAACTTTACATCTGGCTTTCTACCACTTTTAATAAACCCTTCATTTAAAATGGCCTGAGCCTAAAGCAACACTGCTACTTTTATCCTTCATGGTTTGTGCACAGTCACTTTCATCACAATTGGGTTTCTAAACACATTTTCATAAAGTCACAATTCTTTCATGAATAGAAAAAACAAAGATGTTATTAAGGATGGAAGGGATCATTCTACATTGTGATACACCATGTACTCTGTGAAAACACCAAATCAAGCATTTTAAAACTTAATTTTAAGTTGGCATGAAACTTAATTACTGAGTTTAATAGTAAGACAAGGTTCTTAACAATTGCTTTCCAATTAGAATAGTGTTCTTAAATATAAGAACAAATCTGTGTGGCTCAGGCATGCTTTCTGTTAGCCTGTGGCTTGCCTGAATACTCTCAGCTCTCACATGTTACAAAACACTTCCACTGTTAACAGCTCAGTCAAGTCACCAGTGCAGGCCACCTCATGAACTCGAGGTGCCCCAAAGCCCTGCTAAAAGTGCAGGTCTGAGTGGTGCCCATGATTTTAAGGACTGCCCTAAGTTCAGGAAAACAATGCCTAGAATGTGTCAGATGAATAAATGTAGACTGAGTCTCAACAAATATTGTAAATTTATGCTAAAAAAATAACAGAAAAAAGCTAGATAAATGCAATGACACTCCTCTGGATCATTCTAATGCTTTCAATGCTGTCACTTCCCCAAAAGCAAGCTCTACAAGCAGCCCCTTGGCTTTTGGAGCCAGGACAGTTTTTAAAGCTCATTTTTTCCAAATCACATCGTTACGGATAACTATGGGAGTCACCTAAATTCTCTGCTCTGAACAATCTATTCCTTTGCAAGCCCTAGACACATTGACTGTTTCCTACCTTTTTTCTTCCTATTTAACAATTAATTCCTGCCTTTCCAGGTTCCTAGGAAAACATACATTAGTACCATGAGGGCCATTCATTTAAGAGGTGGCCTTGATGGTCCCCTGTGGGTTCCTTCCAACTCCTAATATTCCGTGTGTGACCAAGGCATTTTATTACGATTTCTCAAACTGCCTGCACACTGCTTCCCTGATTTTTGGGTTTCTTTAAAATATGTTTGTAAAATTACACTGCAAGTGCGTAATTTTTACCGTCGAATGCTACACATAAGATAACCACCAACAAAACTTCAGTGGAGGATGCTTAGATCAAGTATTGATTTGTCCCTTTAGCTCCTAGTAAATATTTTTAAATACTCCATATACAACTTTATGTTTTCATTTACCACACATGAGAATAAGCACCTTATAACAAGAAGAGGCTCTTCAATTTCAAATTCACAAACATTAGAGAATTTGTAAGTTATCTAAGTCAATATGATCTTGAAGTTCTGAATTTCTTACAGAGCAGTTGTGTGTTCCTTATACTGCCTTTTCAAATGAAATTTCAAATAAAGCCTATAGAAAACTTGCCTTGTCTAACCAGACAGGATGCTGGTTATCCTGGACTCTTCCCTGACTGGAGAGAAAGAATTTGGAGAATGGAATCTGACATAAACAAAACAAAACAACATCAGACTTTAGTGTCACCAGTATATAAAATAGAAACTTACAGAAAAGAAAATAAGCATGTGTTAGTAAAGTAACACTCTGCTATATTTTGTACTAGCATTAGTTGGGTACATAAAATTTGCACAAAGAAATGAGCCACATTAACCCTTTCAATTGGCCGCTCACAGCAAGCTCCAGGCTCACCCTGTGGTGTGGTGGCTGCAGCCATCACCCAGAGTGCTGCCCTGTTGGGACACAATGAAAGGCTGCAGCACAGAATGTGGCTATCTACACCAAGAATATCTTCCAATAACATGAAAACATCAACCAGAAGTTACTGCAAAGTCTAGCATGTGTACATACTGACAGCTCATCTATACCCAGGATGTGGATTTCACAGTGCAAACTTCGTACTCAGACATCAGTACCTCTAGCAAAGCACTTCAGGATAATGTAAAAATTTATTTGAAAGCAGCGGGAGCAAGAAAGCAGGGCTGGCTGGTGGCTGGTGAGAGGACAACATCCAAGCCAGCAGCTACACACCAACTTTCATCCTCCTGGCTCCTCATCTGTGAAACAGCAGGCTGTTCCCACACGATAGGACAATGCTATCATGGAGCACTCAACACCAATTCGTAAGCATGTGCAAACCTCCTTACCATTGTCATCAGACAATAACAAAAAGTACCCAAGTTGCTTCAGAGGAGAGCCACAACCCACACTTCTTAAAAATATTATTTTGTGTCACAGAGTCAAGGGTCACAAATGACAAACCCCAACTCTTGAGTATGACTGACTCCAGAGAGGCTGGAGTTAAGCAAATCTTGTTGCATGGAACAAATCCTACATCGGCCTATACCCATTTGTATTACAGATAAAATGGTTATCACAGAGAATATTCATGGGAACGCCTGCTAAGTTTCAATTGCTGTTTCTATCCCATTACTCCAGTAAGAGCCAACAGTAGGCATTAAGGGGAACATATGGTGGATCAATTCTTTAACACAACAGACACAGTGTGCCCTCCCCCACTCCAGTTTTGGGAACTCCGAAGCCAAAGGCACATGTCTTGTATAAAGAAAATGTCGAGTGGACAGCAATAGAAACAAACTGCGAATGTTGAAAGAATTCCCCTTCCCGTGTTTTGGCCAGGACCCTAAGACAGTGTCATTAGTTTGAAAGATTCATTAGTTCACCTTTATTTCCTCCCAGTATGGGCCTCCTCGGGTGAACATGAAGTAGCTGTAGAGGTCATCCTTTTGATGAGAGAAGTAAGGGTCTGTATAAATGTTTACCATCCAAGGTCTGCCATCACCACGGACACGTAAATACAGACTGTTGAAGTTTGACCAGTCATAATACTTCTTCCTGTTAAAAGATCCCTACAAATTATTAATAAATAGAATTATTCCTCATTAATAAAGGGACACTTTCATTAAGAAGAACAGAGCATTGTTGCTTTGATCACTGCCCTTGTTATTATGTCAGATAGTATTTACTGTAACATAGTGAACACAGCTACTCTGTCATCATCCTCACTGCTGAGCTCACTGAATTTCCTTCAGCACTATATTAGAGACCACAAATTGCAATATTGCTACTCTGAGGACTCACGCTTTCATTATAAGCCACAATCTTGCAACTATTAGAAATCAGACCTCCTTCCTAAGACTGAATTCCCTCCTAGGCAAGTACACAGTGATGGATCGGTACTTATGTATTCATTAAGTTTAATATTCTGTGGTCAGTTCTAGATAATTGAGAAGTGATGACAAGAAATTGAAGCAGTGAAATAATTTATCCCCTTTGATAACTTCCCAATTGAAGACTAACAAACACCGGGAGCATTTAATGTTTTCCAACTTTTTTTTCATTAACTGTGTAAAATAATAAGATTGCAAGCATGTCTAATTCTTTACTGCATTTTTTCCAAAGATCTGAAAAATCCCAATGCCATTATTTGCACGATGGCATATCCAAGAATCTTCAGAGAGCTACACTGAGGTCACTTGGAGCAATGAGGGGCAGGGGTCGGGGTTATTCTTGGTCATAATTGCCAAGAAGTCAAAATTAGCACCAAAAATTCAGATATTTTCCCTTTATTTCACAGCACTACTACAGTTACTTATCAGCTATCCTTCTACCAACTTATCTTGTACATAACAGAATGTGTAGATCATCAATATATTAATATAAGGCGTGTAGCTACTTGATTTTACGGTTTTAAAAGTTTTGAGCCTTTCTACTTAAATAAAGATGGACTGATACATTCCACTTCTTCAGAATTAGGAGGTGAAAGTTTGAGTCACATTTGCACGTCAGTAGCAGTCCTGAGAGTTTAACTCAGACAAGACTGCACTTGCTGTTCCACTCATCTGATCCAATGTCACCATTTTAATCAGTGTTCATGCGCCTCTCATTTACCCATTGATTTTGCTTACTCATATTCTCTGCTCCCCAAGATTCTGGCCCAGAAATTATTTACCTGAGTACTTGTGCCAAGACACAAACAACAGAACACATTAAATAGTTAAGGATTTTATCCACTGTGTGAAAATGTTCCTTTGCTTTTAAAGGTGCTTAGAAATAAAGGATGAAACAAGCAGTATCCATAAGAAGCACATCCATTTCTGGTCTATTTTGTTAAATTCTGAGCTATCGAAGGTTTGTGTCTCACTTTTTCTCATGTACAGTAGAAGGCAGACCTTTAAAAAGTACATTTCAAAGCACTGTTTTCTGTTCCTATGAGAAGATGAGTTCATTCACCCTAACCAAGTCTGATGAATAGACCAAGTTAAAGCCCAGAAAATTCTTACTTATGACACATTCAATTAACTTCAAATTTAGAAAGATGTCTATTTTAATCATACCAATTTTGGGTATAAAGATTCATTCCAGATCCTTCATTTGTAAGGATGCTGCAAACAGGTCTGTCTGTTGTACAGAAGTAAATGATCAAGCATGTATTATTCCTTTTCTAAGAAAGGAAAACAAAATCCAAGAAAAAATTTAAGTTCCTTCCAGGTCAAAGGATACAGCAGCAATTACATCTGTGAAAGTCTAACACTCCTGAAAGTGACCAGCAGTAAAGAGCAGGCCACTTGCTGTCACTGGGATTCCACAAACACCCTCGGATTCAGTAACAGAAGCTGTGCAAACACCGAGTTGTACTTACCACTGCCGGTCTGGATCTCATACTGCAATATCCACTGTATTTTGTCTCCCCATCACGAGGTACTTCTGTATTGAGGGTTCCATACAGCAGAGCAGCCTGGTTATTCCTACCCAATTTGAGGTAAACTTTACTTTTCCCTCCAATCTCTACATCAGAGGAAATAACCCATTTATTTAAATCTTCTTGGCTCCGAAACTGCCACAACACCCTTGTTTGTTCTAACAAGTGCTCACTTAATGGATGGCCTCCAGGTCCTAGTAAGTAATCCCGGGTTTCCTTCTTCAGCAAGCTTAGCTGAGTCTTTAAGTGATCAATGCCCTTCTTAAAGCTGAAATCAGCATTCTGCCAAGACAGCTTTTTCTCACGCTCTGCCCCTGGCCTCCTGTAGCTGCTGTACAATTTTGAATTGCTGAGGAAAGGTCCAAGTAAGGAGAGCAAAACTTCGTGCCTGCAGCATCCACCACGGAAGGAAGCACCATTCAGCAGCATCACAGTCAGAGCCATACCGGTAAACTTGAAGAATTCACATCCAGTAAGGCAATTAATGGACTGAAAGTTAATTAACAATAAACTAGTACTCAGAGCTATCTTACTGTAGTTACTGTAGTTGATCTTCACCTTTAATGAAAAAGAGAAAAGGTTATAAAAAATTACATATGGGATGCTTGTGAAACTATTTAACTTTTATAACTAACATTACCTAGAAAGCCAAGTAATTGGAAAAAAAAATGAAAAAAAAAATCAGGAATTACACTTCTTCAGAGCCCTAATTTACTTACTGACTTCCACCCTATGCTTTCCCCTCTTCCCACGGTGTGAAATCCCCACGCAAATAAGAAAACCCAAGCAAAATACTTCAAATAAAACTGAAAATAGAAAAGAAAATCAATTTCTCTTCATCCCTTCCACTGTATATATTTAGGTATTATGAATAACACCACCAAAAACAACCCATGAAGGTTTCTAAAAGACGATACCTGTATAACTAAAAAGTATTATCCCCTGCATGAAAATCACAAATTCACAACAGGCAGACGCTGCTGCCACACAGATAAAAATGACAATCTCATCTGACACGGATGACAAGACTTTTCAGATATGAAGTCCTGCAGCAACCATACCACCTGGTTCTTCCATGTCATCCTCAATATACCTGTTTTAGGATTATAGAGACATTTGCAAAGACCAAAAAAGTTTAACATGAAAGACTGCAATTCAATAGGCTTTTTTAAAATAAGGCTTCAGGAAAACTCTGCTCAATGCTCTGTACAGAGGCTATTTTCCTTACTTGTAAAATTAGACAGGTTTTTTTTGTTGGTTTTTTTAATGCCACAGAACAAATCCAAAAACAATGTCACAGGCGTTCAACTTCTCTCAGCTTTCAAGAATGGAGTCAGGCACCCCACATATACCCTCTGTATGTCACTTACCTTCCTTTACCCACGGTAAAATCCACTACTGTTATTCTCACACTCCAATTATGTCTAAAGCTATACTGAAGGAATATTTTGCTCTGTCGTGCACTTCACAAGATCGGAGGCAAATTCCCAATCAAGAAACCCTGCCTCCTCATTGCTTCATTCGAGTACAAAAAGAAAACGCGGAATTTGAACACATTCTACTTTAGCCCGGTCTTTGTCCCTCGGTAAGGCTTTAGCAGCCCGCCAGTGCAGCGCCAGCACGATGCACGGTCCCGGAGCTGCGACGCCTCGGCTTCCGCCACGGCGCCGCTTGCGCCGCACCGCGCCGCGGCCTGGGCACCGGGCCCGGATCCCGCCCGCCCTCCTGAGCCCGCGGGCAGAGGCGAGGCCAGCACCGGGG
>VZRV01009893.1:467029-564892 GCA_013398115.1 Falcunculus frontatus
CGGGCCGTGCGAGCGCCGCCGCCGCCGCCGCCGGGGCGGGGAGGGGAGGGGGCACCGCCGGCTCCGCCATGGTGAAGAAGCGGAAAGGCCGTGTCCTTATCGACTCCGACACCGAGGACAGCGGCAGCGAGGAGAACCTGGACCAGGTGCGCGGGCAGGCCCGGCCCGAACGCGGGGCCTGGGATCGCCGGCCCGCGCGAGGCACGGCGCCGCCATCCCTCCCTCGCTCCCTCCCGGTGGTCCCGCGCCGCTCTCGCCCTCCTCAGCCCGATGGGGCCCCGCGACCGCCGTGGGGAGAGCTCGCGCCCCTCCGGCGGGTCCCCGGCCCGCCCCTGGCAGGAGGCCCGCGTTGGCGGGGGCTCTTTGCAGCGGGCCCGGTGCTCGGCGCCGGCGGGACGGAGGGGCGGTGGATGCTCCGGGGCGATGCTCCGGGGCGGTCTGGCCCTGAGGAGGGGTTAGCGAGGCCCGGCTGCCAGCGGTCTTCCCACCTCGAGTAGTGGGGAAAGAGGCCCAAAGGGCTGGGCAACTTTTCCATGCTACTTTGGCACGCCGGGAGAGCAGGTCTCTGCCTCCCCTCGGGGCAGGCGGGCTCCCGGAGTGTTAATGCGTGTTTAATACAACCCCCTCAATCTTGGTGACTGCGCTGGGGGGGCTCTGTTCATGGGAAGTCGCATGGAGTTAGGAGCCTGTAGATGTAAGAAGGGGTAGTATTTATTATTTGTCGTCAGGGCATCTCCCGGAGTTGTAAGTGTGATGTCTGGTGTGAATTCAACCGTGTCAGGATTGGAATTGGATGTCTTCCTCTTTGAAGGGGGCTGCTTTCAAAGACTCACCTTATGGTGTAGCATGTATTGATGGTGTGATTCAAATGGTAAATAAAGACATTATAGGTGAAGTGTCTTACAGCTTGTATGGCAGTGCTTCTTCCGGGGAGAAGTTTGACGGATCGAATATGCTGAAGCCTACATGTCTGATGTGATTTATGTGTTGGACCCTCAGGGTTTTTAATATAGAAGCTGTTGCTACGTTGTAATAAAAAGCCTTCCCAAACACTCAAAAATACTTCTGCAGATTGGGGCTTCAGAAAAATCAGATCAGATACTCTGTTAAAACAAATACACGGGAGCTGATGTGGTTGATCTTGCATACTTCTAGAGTCTGTAGGGCTGCCAACATCTCACTGCTCGAGTATCAGTTTGGTAGTTTTAGAACTTGAAAATAAGAGTTAGACTAGCTCTAGCATCAGTCAGACAATCGGAGCGATGGTGGTAGGAATGACCACGTGGTTCTGCATCTGTTCCATCCCTCACTGGCAGCAGGCATCTGCAGCTGTACCTGAGTAATAGGTGCTTCCCCCTCCACTGAGCTGTTTGTAGCAACTGTAACAGCAGGGAGATCTATGTGCAAAGATGAAGGTTAGGTAGCAAGGAAGCAATGTTTCTGAGATGAGAGGATACTGACTTAAATGTAAAATACCGAGTTAACCCCTGTAGATTAAGTGTTTGACAGCTTTCCGTGGCAATCTAGGCCTGTTGAATCAAATGGCTAGCAGCCTTTTTAATATAGTATCTTGGAAAATAGAAAACAAGTGTAGAAAGAAAGAAAAAAGGGATATTTCTTGGCTTAAGTGGTGCTCCTCTTCAGGAGCTTCCCAAAGAGAAGCACTACTGAAACTTCTTCAGGAGCTTCCAGAGGAGATCTGTTAATTGTACAAATGTGCTATGTTGATGTTGCAGGGCTTTTTCAGAGAAAGGTTGGTAAAACGCCATTACTAATGGAAAGTTTCTTTCTTGGTGAGTAGGCAGACTGTCAGTTTCTGCAATGTTCTCATTTGTGGTGCTAAATGGTAATTAATCTGTTGTGATAATCTTCCAGTTGTGAAACAAATGGAAACCAATCTAGCATCAGCTTCCCAAGACGGCAGAAATTGGTGTGGCTGTATTTCCACACACAGCTAAGATTCATCAGCCCCAGAGCAATGTTTTTGAGAATAGGTTCTGTGTCTCGGACTGCAAAGACAGTAACACTGCTTCAGAAATGTTTATTTTGTACTGCTGCTTCTGTCACCTGAACAAGCAATGAACAGCAGATGATGAGAGTATTTGAGAGCCGTGTAGTTCTTTGTATGGGTACGTGTTGCCTGTGAAAGTGCTTCCTTTTGAGCAGAACAGCTCTACTAAGTTTCACAGACTTTGAGCTTGATACCTGCTCTGTGTCTATCCAAAGTTTAAGTGCATTCTGGGGTGTGTACCAACAGTGAAAAAGAATTTAACAGGCTGACTAAATATTACCAACCATGGCATAATGGCGATGCCTTAAGCATTTTCCCTTTAAAGTGTATAACTGCAAACATCTCTGTTGTTTAGGAGAAGAAGCTGTTAACTGCTGGTATTTGGCTTTTTAGGGCTAATGCTACACGGTGTCGTTAGGGTGGTTTTGAATTATTACCCAGTCCAAATAAGACAAATCTGGACATGGCTCTGAAAGTAATTTGTCTTATGTTGTTTATACCAAGAAAGTAATGGTACTAATATTTACTTTTTATAGCTTGTTATCATCAAAATCCTTTTGTAGCATCCAGTTGTGTTAAAACTGTGTGAATGTATATTTATGAAACATATGTAGACTTGTTCCTTAGTAGGTGGCAATAATCATGCTACTGGGATGTGCTCAGATATTGCAGAGAACCTGCATGTGCACTGACCTGAATTGTTAAAACTAATTATGACACTTTGAAATAAATACGTATATTTTCGCACCAGGAGCTCCTGTCATTGGCCAAACGGAAACGCAGTGACTCTGAAGAAAAGGAACCACCTGTGAGCAAACCTACGGCATCTTCAGACTCTGAGACGTCAGACAGTGATGATGAGGTGAGTTTATCATGTTATCGGTGAGATGGTTATGGGTTATTTGTCTGATAGTACCTAAGCAGTGAAAGTGTATTTATCATACAGTATATTTAGCCTGCTGACTTCATAAAGCAGGACTGGCCATCAATGATGGAGACTGATGGAGACCCATTAGGGCCAGAGGATGTATTTTTTTTCTTTTTTCCTTTTTTTTTAATGAATATATTTTGAATTCTAATTGTATACTAAATAGTCTGTCTATAGAAAAGATGACTGCCAGTTTAACCCCACGTTCATATGGTCTGGCTTAAAACTAGTGTTTTTCCTGTGTCACACTTGCAGTTGAGGTAGCAGTGAATCTGCTAAAGCTGGACTCTGAATTCAGGGAGAGAGGTTTTCAGCTTTAGAGTGGAGCTTTCTTCCTAAGAGAAGGGTCAAGGCAGGTGGTACTATTTTACAGGTAGTAAAACTGTTCTATTTAGCTACTTTGATTCTCCAAGAACTGTGCTGTGAACTAGCTTTCTGGCCATTTGGACATGCAACAGAGTGTGTTTTGATTGACATTTTTGAAGAAAGAGGCAAGAAGGAGTTTAGCATTACTTTGTTCTAAGGTTTGTCAATTTCTTGTATAGCAGTGCTTATCTGCTGGTTCTGTTTTTCATATTTTGTTTTTGGTACTATATTCTAGAGCTGGTTAAAAGTCTATGCATCTTAGAAAAGAAAATTGAAAAACACCTATTTAAACAGGCACTGGCGGATGTTATACAGGTATTTGAATAAAAATTTCTTGAAAGCTTACAAATATCTTTTGCAAGCTTTCTGCAAATTACAGAGAGGTCATTTATTCCACCTGTTCCCTGTAAATTTGACAGGGAGATGTTTGGTGTGGATTTTTGTATTTTTTTTCTTCTGAAATAACAGTAAGGATTATCCATTGTGGCAACTTGCAGACTGACAGGGTAGGCCGGTGATAAACTATGAAGCATTTGTTAGTGTAGCAGAGTTCTTTCAATAACTGTGAAGAATGTGTGGTTTAATTTCCTTTCTGCGGCATTTTTGAAATAAATATGCTTGGAACTCTGTTCCAAATCAATCATTTTCTTAAAAGAAAAAAGTGCTTCTTATATATCTAATATACGTTTAAGGCATAGAGACAGACAAAATTGTGAACAGGCTAGATATATTAGGTTTCTTATTGGGTAACTACTCAGTCTGTCACTGTGTGTGTTCAGATCTGCTGGCTCACCGTTTATTTATTCTAAGTTATGTGGAGACCAGCTTGTCTGGAAAAAGTAGACTTGGGTGTGGAGAGCATGTGGATGATAAAGCCTTCCATTCTGTGTTTATCTCTGAAAGCTGTCAGAATTTTAACTTGTATAGTAATTAAGGTCTACCTTTCCATTATATGTAGAATATGACAATGCCTCTTCACCAATTTGCGCAGACCTGGCAGATCAGTAGTGCCACTGTTGCACCCTGTGCGTTTGATACTCTTTCTAATGTGTGTATCAGTTCAAATTGATACTATGTTCTTTCTGACCTCCATGCAGCAAGAGGAAAAAGATTTAGAGAAGAGGTAATTAGGACACTTGCTTCTATTCCTGTGCCTGAAATATGCATTCTGAACTGCTGCTTGTCACAGCAGGATGAGCGGCTGGCTTATAACAGTTCTGCTTCTGCCAGTCATTCAGTTCTGTGCGTCCCTGGGCTTGGCTACATTAGTCCTGCTGAGCAACTCAGGTCTTAATAAGTATTCTTGTGGTTGGTTTGAAGTTTGTTCAACCTTGGGGGTTGGGAGAGGGGGTCTAAAAGTTGAAATTGTATTATTGGACTTCCTGCAAGGTGAAGACCTTGAGGCAAAAGCAGGGAAATTGTTGCCCATGGCAAATGTGCTTAATCATATCCATGTGTTTCCAGAGGTTTTTCAGTGTGCATGTCCTTTGTGATTCCTGGAAAGCACAAAATGTTCCAAGATTGGCACTATGTTGCATGTACAGAAAGGAAGCCTAAATCTCTATTTCAGAGTGTAATGCAGCGTGCCGCTTTTTTTTAAAGGGAGGAAAGTTTGTGGGGCATAGGGGATAGAAAAACATTTTGGAATTACTGAATAACGGCAGGCACAAATCATGCTGCATCTATGCTATAGTGCCCAAGGGATGTCACTAGATCTTTAATGTTATATTTATGTGTATCAGTGAGAATGCACTTCTCATCCAGTTGCTGAGTTCTGTAACACTTAAAGGATCTCTGTCGTCTGAATCAAATTTCCTAGCCAAGGAACTGAAGGCGAGTTGCAGGCAATGAAATAGGAGGGATGCTCTGAATTGTCTTCTGGTGGGGCTGTGGAACATTCTTGACTGAATTGTCTATATACTGTTGTTCAGAGAGCTGATAAATAGCAATGACTGCAGGGCTTTGCAATAAGGGCTACCTTTGCAAAGAGATGTACTAATCTGGACGTAAAAGGCTCCTTTATCTGGTGTGGGAGCATGTCTGCTCAAGAGCTCACCATCTCCAACTGCTGTCTTTCTGCATTTAACCAGTTTGGTGCTAGCCAGGTTAGTACTGGGACTACGGTGCTAGAGCTTAGTGTGTCCACAAAGTATTCTTGTTACTGATTGAGGGCATTAGGTGGATGATGTTCCTCAGTTGCAGTAGGTTAATTCTGGGCTCTTGCTCTTCTTTTATTCTGGCTTATTTGCTTACAATAAGATAATTCTTTCTATTGCGTGGGAAGAATGGATGACTTCTGCAACCACTTCCCTGACATTAGTGTTGATTAGACAGAAAGCCATAATGCTATGGGAGCTCCTGTTTGTTTCTTTTGAAAAATTGTTGTTACCAGTGGTGGTGTGAGATGTACACTCATTCTAATGTCAGGAAGGATTCGGTTCTGCCTTTTAACACCTACAGGGTAATGACAGAAGACACTTCCAGGACAAGAAAACTTATATAATGAATGCTTGGTACTAGTCTGGAGTTTAGCGAGGATTATCTGTTTATGCCATTTTTTACAAGTGTGCTAATTTGTTAGGGAACCGTATAGCTGAAGATCTTGTCGAGAGCTGTGGGACAGAGGAGGAGGTGAGCAGTAGTCATGCAGCTAGTGAGGAGATTGGTCTCAAGTAACAGTCAGCCTGGAGGGTTTTATGCGTCTTTGTATCTCCTTACTGCACCTCAAGTTAGAGTACTCCAGCAAAGCACAGATCAGCAGAATACTGCATGTCTTCTTTCTGGTTGGGGGTGTCTTTTTGTGGGTTTGTAGAAATTACAGTACTAAATGTTGTCTTTTCCTATGTGCTTTTATTTTATAGTACTGCTTATTAGACCTTCAAGAATGAGTGGGTTCTCCAGTCCTGTGAGGCCTTTGCCATACATTCTTTTCAAGCTTAGGAAATTTGAAACAGGCCGTGCTTTAATCTTCTTATACACAGCTTAGAGACTATGTGCTTTGTAACTTTGACTTTTCTTGGAGACAGTTTCCTTCAGCTGTTAATGGGTGCAATACTAAAGCTTTTCTCAAGGAAAAGAGGTGCTATTACTTCCTCTGCTCCAAATGAAGTGCAAGTGCAAATCTGAATAGCACAAGCTAATTGTATGAAGGCTGGCATGTCCAAAGAAGTAATGTGAATAAGCTGTAGACAAAATTGGTATAAAATTTAGTCTGCAACTAACTTCTTTAAATTGCAAACTAGCGTGGAGATAACTTCTTGTGATCTGATTTATGTGGTAGGAAGAGTCTGCAAGAGCTCTGAAGGACAGCAGGTTGCACCGGAGATAAACTCATGGAGATATTGGAATTAAATATGCGAATTTTTTTTTTTTCACTGATTGAACTTTTCCTTTGTACTCATTGAGCAGTTTTTCCTGACAACAACGCAGTCAGAAGGCTCTGTCTAATATGTAGAGAAGCCATTAAGCCTTTTGTCCAGGTGATGCTGTCTGGCTGGTGATGCTAGAGCTGTGCAAGGCACTTGTGGACCAAGGGTTTTATGGCTGTTGCCATCTCCAAGTGTTTGGCCCAGGCTTCCTAAAGAAAACTTTGCAGGTTTTCACAGCCAGTAGCATCCCCAAGTGTGTTTTAATTGTGGAGTGCTTCTTCATAGGCATTTGATGTCTACCATCTTGATGTTGTCACTCAAGCAGTTCTTGCCATTTTTCCATACATGGACCCCCTCAAAATACTTCTAGAGCAAATGTTAATTTAAAGCTTAAACTGCATTTGAACCTACTAGTTCATCATTATCTATAGTTACCTTTCTGTGAGATTCTTCGAGCAGTACTTGGGTGAAAGGGGTACATCAGGTGTCTGGTGATATTTTGGCCCATGAAGCCTTCTTTCAACCATTTCCTGGCAAAGCCTCTTCTGTGACTTCCGAAGGTGTTTTCTTTATTTACTTATTTCCTTTCCATTTTGGTGTTGACACCTAGAGTCTCCTCTCTGTGTCTGAAATAGTTCTTTAAGTTTTCTGGTTGCTGGGCTGTTGTCATCATGACTGTGTTTGAGGTGTTCAAATGACAGGTGTAGATCCTGAAAGGAAAGGATAAATAACAAGGGCTTTTTATTTACTATTTAGTTTTAAAAGTAGTGATAGAGAGCATTTTCCTCCTTGAAGCTCTTGGAGTGCTGTCTGTAGAGTTTTCCAATCTTTGAGAAAGCCTGAAGACAGTAAATACTGCCTTATTTTCATATCTGTGCTTCCTGCTGTTGAGTTCAGACAGGCTGAAGCTGTAGTTTCATGACTTGCCTGGTGGACTGCCTTGTTTTTTTCCTGTATGAATGCATGAAGGTTTGTAAGCTGATCTGATGTTACCTACCTTGGTGCACTTAAATTCTATGACAACAGGACAGCTGAAGTTTATCTGGCATAGGAAAGGAACACATTGGTAAGGGACCTATTTTGGTTTGATGTTGTGGCTTGTAGTTTGCATTTTGCTTATAAAGCCATTGGATATGGCAGGAAGGAAGGATATGGCAAAGATAGGCTGGCAACCTTACTTGTGCATCTCTGGCTTGATAGGGAGTAAAAAAAAAGCCGAGAGAACACCTATTTGCAAATTAAAATCTCAGTGTGTAATGCATTTAGGTACTGTGCAAATAGAACAAAAAAGCAACTACCTGAGCATTAAAACAATTCTGCACTCTGAGCTCACTTCAGGTATGGGTTTTTTTCTCTTTTTTCTTTTTCTCTTTTTTTTTCTCCATGATCTCATTTCATCTCCCTAATGGAAATATGTTCCAGGTTTGCTGAGCTATAAATTATTTTCTTAAATCACTTTGTGTAGTTGCTTTTTTAGAAGCTGACTTAAAAATCTAGGTAATTTCTAATGTAGTGCGTTGGAGCTTTTTTCCCCTAAGTCCATTCTGGTTACTGTGGCTTAATTTGGACTTAGACTCAAAGAATCATTTAGGTTGAGAAGGACCTTTAGGATCATCATGCCCAACTGTTTCTTGGGGGAAATATGCAAGCTATTAGCACTGTGAACCTTGGCAGCAAGAGGAAAATTCAAAAGGCTCTTCTGGCTGCTTCTTGTGAGCGACCCATAAAGCTCTGTTGTTTGGTAGTACTAAACAATAAGCAGAAAGCCATGTAGCAGTACACTTCTGCATGGGTTTATTAACTTGCTGTGTCTGGAACCATGCAGGGTTCCAGATGGTGGCCGAGGAGGCAGCAGTGAATAGAGGGGCTGTTCCAAGGAGGCATTACAGTCATGGGAAGCATGTGAGAGCCATTGACTGGTGCTGCCTGACTGCAGCATGGAAGAGGGAACCTGGAGAAACTGCAGTAGAGGGCAGATTTTGGAAAGTGATTGTTGTTTGGAATTAAGGGAAACAGAGCAAAGAAATGTTTCTGACTATAACTGTGTGCATTTTTACTTGATGTTGCATGGGAACATGTTGCATTTTTGATTCCTGCTGGTGTGCTGGAGCATGAGGAGGGGACTCAAGACTTTGGTTTGGATTGCAAGTTGCCATGCAGCCCATGGCTTTCCAGCATTGCCTTCCCTCTCCCTCCTAGACCAACTAATCTGTTGTGACTTCCTCTGCTGCAAGAAGAAATTCATGTTGGCCACTCTCTCTGAAGCAATGCAGAGTGGTCATTCAGTGCCCAAGTGACAACTGCAACGGTGTCCAAATGCAGAGCAATTTGTGAGTCTGAGAGTCTTGCGCTGTGTCCTGGTTTTGATGAATTATTTGTCCAAGATTTGCCCTAACTCTTGTCTTGTCCTGTAGTTGTTCCAGGAATGACCAGGCATTCATGAGAGATTGGGTTAACTGAATAAGCCCAGAAGCACCTGAGTTGGATAAGAATTTGGCTTTGTGACAGCACTGAAATTGGGAGATGGACAGAGGTCACTTGCATAAACAAAAGTGAGATGAAGTGTTATCTCTAGGGTGAAATAGAAACCAAAGCACACTTTCCTAGATTAGAGAGCAGATTTTTTAATTACCTTGTTCTGTTTTGTTTTGCTTGGGTGGTTTTTGGTTTTGGTGGTGTGTTTTTTTGTTTGTGTTTTTTTTTGGTTTGGGGTTTTTTGGTCTTTTTTTTTGTTGTTGTTTGTTTGTTTGTGTGGGTTTGGGTTTTTTGTTGTTTGGGTGGGGTTTTTGTTTTGTTTTGGTTTTCTGTTCCAAGTGTTTGTCACACAGGTTTCTTTTCAGTCCTATCTTCCTGGTCACAGGTTTTCTCCACAATTCTACTAGTGAGTTAAAAGCTGAAAACAGTGATATGTAACACATGTGTGTACAGCTATTAAACATTTTATTTGCTGAAGTCCTGCTGTTTTTTATCTGATCTTAACTTCTTTCATCTCAGCATGACCTCTCAAGGTCTTGATATAACTGTGTTGTGTACTGTGGCTTTCTGTGTGCTGCTTCCTGGCTGTGCAGCATGCTGACATGAGGTGTAATTCAGCATTAAAACACTGAAAAGAAATGGCAGAGCTCTGAGAGGGAGAGACCTCTGCATCACTGCTAAACGCTTAGTTTCATTTTTCTTGCTGTTGTGTCTTCACTGGTAGGCTGGCAATAGGTGAGTGCTTGAGCAAATAGCAAAAATGCACTTTTCTGTACACCTGGAAGATGATTCCTTAATGCTGAGGTTTGAACAGATTTAGGCAGAGTACAAGCTTGTTCTTAAGTGATTTATGTGGGCATAGGTAACCAGAAATATTATTAGACAGCAATATTGTAACACTGAACAAGTAAAACTTTAATGCTGAAGCAGTAAAAACTTCAGTACAAGCTCAGGCTGTTATAAAGTCAAAGCTTTCTGTGCAGTTTTCCACCTGTCCTATGGACCATAACAGACTGGAGTACCTGCATAGGGTATGAATTGCAAGGCTCACCACTGTCCTTTACCTCAGAAAAAAACAAAACCAACTTCTGCATTGACAGACTTTTGAATACTCTAATGGTGCCTAAAGAAGATGATGAAGCATTTGGTAATAAGGAAAGTACAAGGTTGTGTGTGAGTAATCAAAACCTGGAAAATTCCAAAGGTATTAGTTCAGATATTACTAGATCAGGTAGTAGCTTATAACTACTTGCTTGAGTTTCATCTAGAGTAATTGAACACCAGGGTTCTCTGAGGATGGTGTCTTATCAGGCAGAACAATTAATCAAATTTGATGGAATGACTACTGCCTGCAGAGATAGACTTGATTTATCCCGCAGGATAGAGTGATTGGGTAAGAAGCCTGAAGTTTGTGTGCATCTGAGGTAAAATCTAAAGCGTTTTTTTTCCACTTAGAGTAGTTTTGAGTGCAAGATCTGTTATGCACAAGTGTATTTGCTCACTTGCATCATGACTGTTTTTTTAAGACTGCATGCTCAACCAGATGGTGATGTGTATGAAAAATGAGAATAATATACAGGTATGAAGAGGATTTTGGTATTTTTAAAAAAAAAATTATTAAAAAAGCCTGTTATATTCCTGAGGGTCTCATGCTTGGAGAATTTCTAGGAGAGGCAGTGAAGTGCACAATATTGTAAAGCTTTTAAGTAATATATGGGCAATCCTTAGTGCTTCTATTCCCTTCTGGCTTTACCCAGGTAGTTGGAACAATGTAAAAATTCTATTAAGAAATCACACTGTAAGGTAAATACTAGCTCTTCTGGGACTTTGGGATTTAAAATGGCTATCTGTGTATGTTTGGTGGTGTAAGTGCTGTACTTGAAAACTGCAGTCTAAGTTAACTGAAAATATGACATTAAAAGAAAATTTAAATTAGGACTTGATTTTTTTTTTCTTTTTTTTCCCTGACTTCTGCGATTCTGATTTGATTCCACTTTGTGTACATTGAGGGTAGTGCCACCACCTGCGTCTATGAGTGCACTGTTGGCTTGTTGCATAGAAATACGGACACTGTGTACTTTTGGGAAAATGGAGATTTTGAAAAGGCTGTCATGTATAATTGGTGTCCTTCATGAAATGTAAAATCTGCTCTTGATTAAGCTAGTTATGGAAACACATCAGTTGCTTCTGTTTAATAGTAAACTGAAGCTAATTTTTACAAATGCATTGGACACATTGTTTTAAATTATTTTCTTAGGAAAATATTTTCAATACCTCCTCTCTTGGCAGATATTGCAAACTTTGAAGTCTTCGCTCTTTTTTAAAAGGAGTGACCTACCAACAGTTGGCTTGCACTGATAAGTGATTTCTTTTTTTTTTTAAAGAAAAAGCTTAAACCAACCACACAACACCCTCCCCCCAAACACCTCGTAAAAGGCTTTCCTTTATCTGATAAGTTTCCTATTGGCTTCCCTTTTTTTTTAATCTCTTCTTTCTGCTTTGATTTTTTTTTTTCTCAGGTATTGGGCTTTTTCTCAGCTGATTTTACTCCAGTGTTTTGGAGAAGGGAGAAAAGAGTGATGTTTGTGTCTCACAATCCCTTTCTTGGTTCTTTCCTTGCAGTGGACTGTTGGAGGTTCTAAAAACAAAAAAAAGGGAAAAGCGGGTAAGGCAGAGAAGAAAGGAGCCATGAAGAAACAGATGAACAAAGCTGCCTCTTCTGGCAGCTCAGATAAAGACAGCTCGGCTGAGAGCTCAGCACCTGAAGAGGGTAAGATAACATACATGCATCTATTTAATGCGATTCCAAGTGAACTTATCTGTTGTGCACCCTGAAGAGTAATGTTGCATGGTGATGTTGAAGACCATCTTCAAAGACTTTTCATTGTGTAACTTACAGTCAGGATAACTTTTAAGTTTACCATGGCTTAAAGTGCATGTAATTCAGTGTAGCATTGCTGTGAGCACTCCATTACAACCGCAACCTAAATGCTCTTTTGACTGAAGAATGAATGACATTTCGTTGCTTGACTTTCTCCTGGAAAATTCCTTGCTTCCTTCTAGCATGTCCTATCTACCCATGTGGGTAGCATTTTTTATTCTTATTGACTTATTTTCCCTTCCCAAACTTCTTGTGATAACAAAGGGAGAGGTGTATAGTGTTTGTGATGCAAATAGGAGCTTATCTTGCATGCATTTGCTCTGAATTGGAATTCTTGCACATTTATACTGACATGGAAGAAGAAAAATCATTCTATAACTTTTTCAGAATTTTTTACTTGACTATTGAATACATTTCAATGCTGGTCAAACTTCCAGTCTTCTGTTTTCATCAAGCCCATGAAGGTTTTCAGGTGCCTTCTTGCAATTTCCATTGATACTAAAAAAGAAAGTTAAGAAAGTATATGAAGGAGCTTACAGTTTTAAGTATATCAAGCACAGGAGATACAGACAAAGGCATGAAGTGACTGCACCTGTATAAATCAGTGCTTACCAATCAAGGGTTTTCACAGTGTGAACTTTCAAAGCTGGAGGTTTCCAGAAATACTAATACTAGAATGAAAGTGAAAGAAGGAATCCTAATGCCTGCTTTCATAATTCAGTGTAATTTAGTCAATTAATTGAGATAATCAAAGCGCTTGGACTTGGATCAAGTTTAAAGATGGTGTTACTGATTACTACTGGAGACTCAGCTGTTCCCTAAACCCCTGTGTAGATGGGAGGGCTTGTTACAGTAACAGAGCTAGTGTCAGGGCCTTGCCAGCCGTGAGGGTATTGGTTTCAGCTTTATCTCCTGATGTAGCAATTCACAGTGTTGCAGTCTTCACATGACGAATTTTGGTCCTTCCGGTTGCTGTAGTGAGGTGGTTAATGTGCTATACTGTGGTGGTTGATCGTGGTGTTTGAGGTGTGCGTACACAAATTCATGGCTGTATAAGCATATAGGCGTAGAAATCTAACTTTAAGACTGTAACACATTACTAAAAGGCCTTCTAAAATTTGCTTGTTCTACCAAGAATTTTTACTTATAACCCGATTTGTGTTCAAATGTAGTACCACTCATTTTATATTTTTTAGCATACATTTATTATGGTAATTTCAACCTGGCCTTAATTTTCACATGCATGCTTTTAGTATAGTGGAAGACGAGTGTGAAGTTAATTCATGCTATCCTTTGCTAATATGCTGTAATAAAGTGGTTGGGCTTTGCCCCAGCTGAATCTCACTGCCTTGTATTTTTGATTTAGGAGAAGTCTCTGACTCAGAAAGCAACAGCTCCTCATCTAGCTCAGATTCAGATTCTTCATCTGAAGATGAGGAATTCCATGATGGCTATGGAGAAGACCTGATGGGAGATGAAGAAGACCGAGCTCGACTGGAACAAATGACGGAAAAGGAGAGAGAGCAGGAACTGTTTAACAGGATAGAGAAGAGAGAAGTGCTAAAGAGAAGGTGAATTTTATGTCTGTTGATATTCAGTTGCAAATTCTTAAAGGCTGCATAGAGGGTATGCAAACTATGCTCTCTTGTTTAAGGTTCCAAGCATTCAGTACTGTAAAGTGAGTTAAGCAGTAAGTGGTTGTATATTTTTTGTGTGTAAACTGTCCCTGTAGTAGTGAAAGAGCACACAGCAGGAGTTCTGCATATTCTTGTAGAAGACAGTATCTAAAAGTTTCTCAGCTATTGAATATGCACGGTTCTGGCTAGCCTTGTAGTTATGTTACTGCTCCACAGGTTAGATGCCAGACAGTCAGAAGGCCTGCTTTCTCTTCATCTCACATGCTGATGCTTTGGAAAAAGGCAAACAAAGCATAAGGTGTACATGAGTTTCTGGAATTTTTCAGAAAACAATGGTGAAGCACAGAGCAGTGATAGGGTTGCCTGTATATGGGTGTGAAACTGGTTTGGACCCTAATAGAAGATAGAGATACTGAAATAATGAGGAGTGGTGTTGGATATGTCATTTTCATGGAATCTTTTGTCAATTTCTACCTTATGTACTGTGGTTTTGTTGTTTGTTACTGTTACACTGTCCAGTCAGGCAGCTTCTTTGTAGTAAAGGTATTTTTCTTCCTGTGTGTCTTAATCGAAAGGATTTGGCACATATGGGGCAAGGTTTCTCAAGTTTCTTTCTTCTTTAGTGCCTTCTCTTTTCTCACTTGCTGAGAAATTTCCCTAGAGAACTGACATCTGTTGAGTAAATCATGTAAATACAAGTGACTGCCAGACTGTGTTTGTCCAAGCCATAGCTAGAGCACTGCCTGCCTGCCTTGATTTTAACACTATGTTCAGAATCTTATGTGGTCTGCTGCTCTCCTCAAAGAGATCAGAATGATTGTAAGTTTGGATTTAGATCATGTGAAAGGACATGATATTTTAAAAATTTTAAAATCTCTATTCCATGGTAACTGAATGTCTCTCTTTTAGAATGAATGCTGGAGAATACTTGATACAAACAAACTAAACAATTGAAACTTGAGTTACTGATTTAATCTTAAATGAATTTGTGCTGTTCTGTGTAAAGTCTTGGCAGGTAGAACTAAGGGGGTGGTGGGGTAGTCATTTAACTTTATGATAAGTTGAATCTTTCAAAAGCTCTTTGTATGCACATTATGCTGTGGGTGAATTGGGATTACAGCAGGCTTTGCATCTGATATAATGCCTGTGCCTTGTGTGTTGTGCTTCATGTTAAAGGCATAAAGGGTGACAAGCTCACCTGACACTTCAGTTTGTCGTCTACAAAATCCAGGTGTAAAGAACTGAAAGGAAGAAGAATGGACTGTGTAATGTACATGTGGATAACACATTTTGAATTTCAGTTATTGGAAGTTATTTTTTTCTTGTGTTTGTCCATATGCACACTTCCACTAAAGCAGTGACCAGTCCACAGTGCAGTGGAATCTCAGTCATGGGACTGTTCCATTGAAATCACTACTTTTCTGAATACAGTGGCTGAAAATAAGACATCAGGTTGATATATTTCATGAAGGTAGAAGCGCCTAAATTGTTCTGCAGAAACTGAGTCTGATGAGAATTTAGCTGCTGAAGGAGGTCTCCCTGAGACGTTGCAGTCATTCTTCTACAGGCCAGTGCCAGTAGAAAGGTGAAGTTTAAGTGTGAAAAAGTTAGCATGATAGTGGTTTTAAAGAAAAAAAATTTAGCTGTTTAGGTTCAAATTATGTGAAATATCAATATGATTAATTTAGAGTTGGAGGCAGCATGCAATGATCACTGCACTGGCAAAGAGGAAGATGGAGTAAGGGCAGATTTCTGTAGAATAGTAATTTCTACGTGGTCTCATCAGCCCTTTAGGTTAGCTTTCTGTAGGACTGCTCTTTGTGTGCTCAGCTTTTCTTCACTTTATTTTCTTGGGGAAGGGAGGGGATGGGAATAGGGGACAGGATAACATTAAAGGGACAAGCAGTTGAAGTGTTCCTTGCAACCTAATAGCAATTGTGATAGCATCTGAGCATTTTCTTTGCTCTCTCAGGAAAAGCATTCTTTCATACGTTCTTTTTGTTCCAATAACTGCTACTAGATTTGAAATCAAGAAAAAACTAAAAACAGCAAAAAAGAAAGAAAAGAAAGAGAAAAAGAAAAAGCAAGAGGAAGAACAGGAGAAGAAAAAACTCACACAGATCCAGGAATCCCAGGTAGGAAATGAAACTGTCCTTGGTAACAAACCCTTTTCCCTTTGTGAAAGGAGATAGGATACGGCCTCTCTGCCTCACATGTTTTCCCTTCATGTCAAACAGTGTAGAAAGCAGATCAGAATGTAGTTAATTTATATGCTCAAGCTATCTTTAGTTTTTCCAGTTCGTTTAAGGAAGTTAACATCTTTGGCCTATTGAGGGGTGCACTGATACTCCTTTAATGAAAAATGCAAAGTTGCAGCTATGTCTAGAGTTGCTGTGTTAGCCCTCCCACATGAGAAAAGGAAAGCAACCTTGGTGGGTAGGCTCCCAGAATGGGATGGGATTCATCTTCTCTAACTTCAGCCATCTAAGAACCAGTTGATTGTTTACACTTTTTGTTGCCTCTTGTTCTGTGCAATGGAAGAGAACATCTTCAGCTGACAATTCACTCCATGTTATTTTCTAGTGAAACAGATGTTTAACACCTACAGTCAAATTAGGTGAGATGAGTTTTCCCTTAGGCACATGTTGAGTGGAATGAATCTCATTTCCCTACTCCCTCAACTCCATATATGTACATGTGTGTGTACACTTTAATAGTCCATTTATAATACACAGAGTGTACTTGCAAATATGTATATGCATGTGTAAAAGGATCTTATTTAGAGTTCTTTTACAGTGCCTTGCAGAAATTACTTCAACTTAGCTCAAATGACTGTCTTTCATGCTTATTATAGAGGCTGCTTTCTCTACAGAGATAGACCTGTTAGAAATGGAAAACACAAGAAGACTTAAAGCATTTAGGATTTGGATCCATCTTGCAGATTTTACAAGCAACTTTATTTCTGCTTTAAGTATTTTTAACATAACTTTTTTCTTTGCTACTAAATGAAAACTAGTGCTTTGATTTGGCCTTGCAGAAGCAGCAAATGAGAAGAATATTCACCCAGTTTTTCCTTATTACATGTTATTTGCAGAATTATTTCTGTTTTATTTCTCTAGTCCTTTTTTAACTTTAAGGAGGAATTTTGAGACTAACTTGGTGGCAGAAATGTTGAACTATAAATATGTTCATTATTTTTGATATGAAGCAGAACAAAGAAATATGCTCCAGATTGATTTCCCTCTCTAGCCTCCATAAAAAAATGAACTGAAAAAAATGATTTCAAAAGGGAGTATGTTAATAATTTTTATTAGAAAAATTTTCAAAGTATGCAAATAATCTTTGTTTTAATGCTTTTCTTCTTACGGATTTATGGTGTTGAGGGACTTTTTGTACATGTTTTTAGGTCATGTCACATAACAAAGAACGGAGATCAAAGCGGGATGAAAAGCTAGACAAGAAATCTCAGGCAATGGAGGAGCTAAAAGCAGAAAGAGAGAAAAGGAAGAACAGAACAGGTATGAAAGCATGTTGCTATTGCTACAGTTTTTCAGGCATTATTGTGCCTCAAAGCGCTACTTCCTGTTTCAAATTAACGCAACAATCCTACACCTTGGAGTGAATTAATTCCATGCCTGTGTTTTCCTTGGTCTTTGCCTGACATGACCTCCTAGGGTGGTATTTGACACCACTGATGCTGTATTCCTCACCCCTACCCCTTCCTGGAATGGTCTAAAACCAGAACTTTCATCACAGTCCCCTGAATGGCTCTTAGTAATGTTTAGTTAATGTGTCTGAATTGGTCACTTAGATTCAGTTATTTAATCTCTGAAACTTTCAAACTGTTACTTATTGGACTCGTGATACCTTGTCTACAATTGCTTGTTTCTTCACTGGCACATCATCTTGTCCATCTTGCCACTGACTTTTGATGTAGCCATTTCTGTTACTCTACTGGGTTTTATTGTGATCCTCTCCAAACATGAAGTTTTTTTTCTTTTTCCTTGTAAAATTACAATGAGTTGTCTGATCATAGTAGTTTTTTCTTGTATATCCAGTTGTTACACCCATCTTGAATTACTATGTGCAGTGGAGTTGGGAGACTGAAAATAAGGACAACTGAGGTTTAGGATGATTTTAAGTACTTTGTGTATATGCAAAGAGAAATCAATGACCTGCACAGCTTACTAGTGGATTTGAACATGTGCCACTTGTATCTAGTGTAAAATTAATACCTGTCTGCCTCTTGGATTTTTTTTAAACAATTTTAAAAAATTTAGCTCTTAAAGGGAAGCTTTCATAAAAGATTTATAGCTTGCTTTTCCTTGTTCTCTGTCCTTCCCCCAGCTGAATTGCTTGCAAAAAAACAGCCATTAAAAACTAGTGAAGTATACTCTGATGATGAAGAGGAGGAGGAGGTGATAAGTCTAGTGAGAAAAGTGATCGCTCATCCAGGTCGTCATCCTCTGATGAAGAGGAAGAGTAAGTAGTAAACACTGGGCTATATGTTCAAAAATAGAGACCCCCTTTAGGTAGACACATGCTGTTTTAGAGGATTGTTTGGGGCAGTTCAGTGTCTCTAAAGTGTTTTTGCCTCTGGGCACAGTTGCATTGCTCAGATTTGAGTCCTTGGCACTATATCACGGTTCATGGGACTCATTTACCTTGTGTGGGTTTGCAACTTCAGTTCCCTGGTGTTAGCTTTAGCCCGAATTACACTGTTGTTTACTGATTTGTTTAGTCCTATAGTTCAGCAGCTGCAGAACTCTGGCACATATCTGGGCAGATGTGTGCTGGCTTATCTTAAAGTGTTAGTCTATAAACTGCCTTGGTGTGCGTCTTTCTGCTTTCTGGTAACAGGGACGGTGGGTAATAAATCTGGGACTTCACATTAAGCCTTTCTCATGAATGCTAAATTCGCACATCTATGTCAACTGGTGCATGATGAATTATTCCTTCTACTGGTAATTTAAATAGTGCTCACACTGCACCTTACTCAGGACCCTCTTTTTGGGTTTTGATTGTGTCTCTACTTTTTTCTTTGTTACTTCTCACCTTTCCCAAATCAGGAAAGAAGAAATCCCTCCCAAGTCCCAGCCAGTGTCCTTGCCTGAAGAACTGAACCGAGTACGGTTGTCACGGCACAAGCTGGAACGCTGGTGTCACATGCCCTTCTTTGCCAAGACAGTCACTGGCTGCTTTGTCCGTATTGGCATTGGCAATCACAACAGTAAACCTGTTTATCGAGTGAGTTGAACTCTGAGGGATTTAGTTCTTTTTTTTGTGCTGTAATAAAATATTTGCAGTTTATCAGTTCTCGGGTACCGGTGACTGTTTGTTTGATACAAAAAGATTGCTTATAACCAGAAAATGTAATTCCTGCCAAAGAGGTGGAGGAGACTGGTTTAAGAATAAATCTAGAGGAGGAGATACATTTAGTGAGAGAGAGGGAGCACTAGCAAAGCTTATTCTTCCAGCTTTGGTTCATGTTATCTTGTCTCATCATTTGTATTGCAAACTAGAATTCCAGGCTCTGCTTAGACCAAGTAAGGATGAGTAACATTCACTCCTTGTTTCTAGGACTGTTCCCAAGTTATTGTGTCTTGATTCTTTTTTTTACAAAGTTCCTAGTACACCAGTGTGCCTTCAGAAGAGAATGTGATTGAGAATACAGTTTTTTGTTTCATTGCTGTAATCATAGAATACAATCATATTCTCTAAAATTGCATTAAAAGGCCAGAAGGGCTCTGTTTAGTATGTGAGTAGCATTAGTGTATTTCATTTGGAACATATGTGAACCCAAATCAACATTATTTGAGAAGGAGATAGAAAAACTAGGAGAGTGTACACTATTTGGTCAGGAAGGCAGAGCTGAGAAGATACAAAACTGCATCAAGCATTCAGATGGTATAATTTATTAACTCAAAAATTATGTGCAAAGCAACTAATTCAGTACCTGATAATGTATACCGAAGAGTCTTGTTTTCCTTGATCCGGTTAGAATTGTTAGCTAGATTAAGGTTTTTTATCTGTAGTGAAAAGGCTTGAATATGCCTGATATATTCCAGGAACATGAAAAAAACCCGCTCTTTCATCCTTCTTCTTGTGTATTTTACTCTGATACAGGTTGCTGAAATAACTGGTGTGGTAGAGACTGCAAAGGTTTACCAGCTTGGTGGCACACGGACGAACAAAGGACTACAGTTGCGGTCAGATACTAAACTAATCCTCTTTAGTTCATAAATCAGTGTCCTTTTCATAGCAAATAATGTTCTCTGTGGGGTTTGGAGGTGAGAACTGAAAAGTATACTGAGCCTTGTCATGCTGCTTACTGCTGGAATGTTGGGGTTGGGTTTATTTGAGGTTTTTTTTTTTTCTCCTTGTGCATAATGGAAATTATAAAATACCCCAAAAATGTCATGCAGGGAGTTATGATTGTGTTCACATGTGGTTGTCTGTTTTTGGGCTTCTTTAATCAGTTTACATATATAGATCCAATGTCACCACCTTGCACCATCAGAAGGGGATGTTGTTACACTTTCTTGTTGCAGGCATGGCAGTGATTCACGTGTGTTTCGCTTGGAGTTTGTCTCAAATCAGGAATTTACTGAAAGTGAATTTATGAAGTGGAAGGAAGCAGTAAGTTTGCCAGACTTTAGTTTCCTCTTAGCAATCTTCTGCCAAGCATACTCTAAGTGGAAAGTAACTCTCTCTCGTGTTTAGATGTTCTCTGCTGGAATGCAGCTACCCACACTAGATGAGATAAACAAGAAGGAAGTGTCCATCAAAGAAGCCCTCAACTACAAATTTAATGATCAGGACATTGAAGAGGTAAATGGTGCACTGTAGTGAAGCTCTGTCAGTGCTTAAAAGTGACAGGAACTCATGCAGTAGAGCAGTAGCTGTTACAAAGCAAAATGATCATGGTATTTGCTTTCCAAGAAGGAAGTAAAAAGCTCAAAATGAAGTTTCATAACTGGATAGAGTAGCTTGGTGATCCTGCTGTTGTTTGGTGTTCACTCCTGCTTTTCTTCATCGTTTGTGCCCTGTTATCTCCTCTTGAACTTGTGTTGTGTAGCTCTGAACTCTTGAGTATGGCAACTTAGTTCTCAAGTTCTGAATAATTGACATCATCATAGTAGTTGCATTTATCACAGTTTTTGCAGTTTAGTACTTGCTTGATACTGACCAAAGGTGTTTAGCATCATGTTTTTGTAGGTAGTGAGAATGGAGCTGTAACTCATTACCAAAGGCACAAAGTAAAAACCAAAACTGTCAGAGCATATGTAAAATTCGGTGGCAATAAATAAATTTCTTAGGCGATACTCATCTGTTGCTTCTAATATCCAAGTATTGAAATAGAGATTTCATATTTGTATATTCATGTTGTTTCCTCTGCGTCTTACAGATTGTGAAAGAGAAGGAAAGGTTCAGAAAAGCACCTCCAAATTATGCCATGAAGAAAACTCAGCTATTAAAGGAGAAGGTGAGAGATGAGATGATGCCTGCAAGCTTAATACAGTCTTTGATTTCGAGGAACTGGAGCTCATCTGGATTTTGGCAGTAGTCAGCAGTAAGCTCGACTTTAACTGTGCAGCTGGAAGGTGGCTCTCAAGGTTTATTGCTGGGGTCAGAACACTCAGAACCCAGTCAGTGCTATTGCACTCTTTTTTTTTAGGGGCAATTGCCAACAATTATAGCTGTCTCTTTTTGTGTCCATTAAACAAAGTCTTAAGCTGGTCTGCCTCAGAAGCTTTTCCTTTTTTCCTTTTTTCTCAGTTTTTTCTTTTGCTTTTTGGGGTTTTTGTTTTGGTCGGATTTGTTCTTGTTTTGGTTTGGTTTTGTTTGGTTTTGTTTTTAGAGTACCTCATAATAACGTTTAAAAGTTGATTTCCTCTTTTTATTTCAAGATAGGAAAAATAGAAGTTGTGCTACATTATTTTTTACTCAGGGGTAACTGAATTGTCACTTTATGGCTGGTAATTTACATTGAAAAGAAAAAGTGGCCAAAAGATTTACTTGCCATGAGCTGTTTTGCCTGTACTCCTCCTGGAACAAGGAGACCTACCAGTGCATAGAAGCCAAAGCCAAGAAGTGAAGAGGGCAAGCAGCCTTAAGTATCTCTGAAGATAGGACTGCATGAATAAAACCAAAACTTGTTTATGTCGTTCTTGAGACATTAATGCTTCATATACAGTAAAAACCAAGGTTTGTATTAATATGCATTCCTTGGCTTAACTATATTTTTGTTGTCACTATTTTACTATACACGAACGTGTAAATTATTGGGTTCCCACCGCAGGGGGTGCAGTTGCTTTTTGTTGTCAGAAGATGGCACAATAAGCTGTTGTCGTGCCTTAGGGGACTTTCAGCTACCTGAAGGAAATGGCAACTGGCAGTTGTGGAAATAATTCTTTTCCTGATCTGCTAAATGAGGATGTTAAATTTTAATAAAACTTGTAACTTAAGTCGTCTAACTGGCCTGTCCTCCTCGTGCTGGGACTGGTATTCCTACATCCTTCTTAGTATAAGGGATTTCAGAGTTTTCAGAGTTCTTGAGAGTAAGAAGTCCAGTTTTGCCTTGAGCTGTAAGGAGAGTGTAGCTCTTTGTTGTACTTTTACCTGCAGGGAAGAACATTCACAACTGGAGTAGGGTTAGCTGACTGATTCGTGGGTATATCCCTTGTCTCTCTGACTAATTCTGGGTAGAGAGTAGTGCCTAATGAGTTACTGTTTGGTTAAAGGCTATGGCTGAGGACTTGGGGGACCAAGATAAGGCCAAGCAGATTCAAGATCAGCTTAATGAACTTGAAGAGAGAGCAGAGGCCCTGGATCGCCAACGAACAAAAAATATTTCTGCAATCAGGTAAGAGGCAGACATTGGGAACTTTCTTTCTTAAATAGTATCAAACAATATTTAGCTAAGAGAAACTAATGCATTAACAAATTAACTGCAGGATTTTGGGGGTTTTTTCCCTGTACGTGTGTTAATGTGTATTGTAATGGCTCTGTTAGTGCTTGTCTATCTTCACTTTCTTGTACCTGTCATTCAGTTAAAACTGTCAAAAATGTAAACTCTCTTCAATATACCCAAGGTAGCAGTTGTGTTGCAATAAGAGTAATTTGTGGTCAGGATGAAGCTGCAAGAATGCTGTTTTGTTGTGTAGGGATTGATAAATGACAGTCACTTTTTTTCTTTTCCCCACCCTCCTTTTTTTCATTCTGCAGTTACATCAACCAGAGAAATAGAGAGTGGAATATCGTTGAGTCTGAGAAGGCTCTTGTGGTAAATAGTGCTGAACTAATACTTTCGTACAAGTAGAGATGAAGTGATGCAAAGAGGAATAATTGCATGGCAAAGTTACTAATTCTTTTTAATGATCTGTAAAGTCTTTCAGATTGGCAAATGGCATGATTTTAAAGCACAGTGCTTTATGCTTTTGCTCAACTCAATTATCAGCAGATTAGTGACTGTAATGGTGACTTAATGCATTTTATATGGTATAGAAAAAGTAAGTCTCCTCATAAAGGAGACTTCAGATAATAAAACAATGAAGGAGGTATTCAGTTCTCTGTAGTTACATTTTTATTAAGGAAGAATTAAGCTTGTTAACAAACGCTTAAGCATTAACTATCCTGAGAGCTGTGTGCCTCTTTTCTATTGTTGTATGCAATAAGGACAGTTTTCTCCTGTGAAACATAGGACGATGGATGCGTTAAAATCTTTCTAATCTGTAATGTTGTTGCTGGTTTTCCTCTGATCTTGGCCTCATATATAGCTTGCATGGATGGGGGGCTGTGGGGGGATTTACAAGGGTGCAGGTAGCAAACTGCAAAACCATGTGCTATTTCTTCTCCAGGCTGAAAGTCACAGCATGAAAAACCAACAAATGGACCCCTTTACTAGGCGGCAGTGCAAGCCAACAATAGTGTCTAATGTGAGTGTAATACTTAAGTTCAGTTGAGGCAATTTGCTGTAAAACAGAAACCAATGTAATGCAGAGTGTAGGAACAAAAATTCCTAACTGTGCCATATGCTATTAACGCCCTGAATGCCAGTGTGAGATACAGCTGAGTGAGATCCTGGTCTCTCTTTTAAATGCAAAGTGTGAAGGACAGAAGTGATGTGGGTATGTACTGGAAAAACAACCATGATTGAGACTTCTGTAGTGAGTTCATCTATGTAGAATTATTCAGATTTAGTTAGCTCTGGGAAGATGGTTTGCTTTAGATGTGACTTTCACTTCCAATTAGCTGAAAGTTTCCTGAAAGATCAGTGAAAGGTGAGAGGAGAACAAACATTTTGGGCCTGTGATGTATGAAGTAGTTCAATACAAACTTCCTATGTGATACTGTGGCAAAACCTGCAATTGCAGTTCCTACATATATAACTGATAAAGAGCAAGATGATCACCTCCTTCTTCTAAATAATCTGGCCTTTTGAGGTCTGTTTTGGAATAGTATGTGGTTCTGGAGTAGGTACTTATAAAAACTACTGGTCAGTTTGGCTTTCGTCAGTCTCCACAAACCAGCAAGGAAGTAGAGACATTCTATTGCAGGGCTTGAATTAGATAGTTCTGAAATACTTCTTTGTTAGAAAAGAATCTTAACTGAGTAGCTTTATTATGTTAGAAAACTATAAGGTAAAGGAAACAGTTTTCTAAATATTTCTTCTCTCTAGTAGAGTATTTCAGGCAGAACTGTAAGCTGAAAGCAAATACATATTACAGTAGCATTAAGAGTAGTCACAGAAATAAGCCATATCATCAGGAAATGTATTTCTGATTTTTTCAAATAAAAATTTTCTGAAGAATGATTTTTAGTTTGTTACTGTCAGATACAGTCAGGATGATTTCGGTTGCCTGTTGAGATTCTGAAAGATGGGTGAACTGATATACAGTCTCTTACGGTTTTAGATTCATGGATATGAACACTGTTATAAAAAAATGTAGTTCTAGCGTTTGCCAACTAAGGTGCAGTAATTTTTAATTTTTATTCTCTAATATTTCGCCTTTGCAGTCCAGAGATCCTGCTGTCCAAGCTGCCATCCTTGCCCAGCTAAATGCAAAATATGGATCTGGTGTATTACCAGATGCTCCAAAGGACATGAGTAAGGCAAGTTTCCATTTTGGTCTCTGTGTTCCTCACAGTGTCACCCTTTTGCTCTGTGAAGCTTGTGACTAATAGCAGGTATGCATGCTTCAGTTCTAGAAAAGGTTATCCTGTAGAGCATTGTCATAGAAAAGCAATAGTTTCTTGTTTCTTGGGAAAGAAAATTTAAGTTCCTCTAGCAGTATGAAAGCTACACTAAGTATGTTTATGACAGAAGAGGGGGAAAAGCATTTTTCTCTCTGTATGGCCAGATAAGGTTTGGAGACTTAACTGTAGTTTTCTTTCAGGGTCAAGGAAAAGATAAAGATGTGAACTCTAAATCAGCTAGTGACCTCTCAGAAGATCTTTTCAAAGTGCATGACTTTGATGTAAAGATTGATCTTCAGGTTCCCAGTTCAGGTAGGTGTTCCATCTGAGTTTGGGGATGTGATTGCCCAGCCCATTTTAGTAGAACTTAGTTCTTCCAGAATAATTCTTTCGAAGTTATTGGTGGGCTTTTGAAAATGGGAGCAAGGACTCTGTTTACCATCTTGGCAAGTATCTTGAACTGAGGAGGAGGGGATGTGTGATAGTGACATCCACTGAGAAAACAAGAACAACTGTATTGTGTTAGACTAAAAGCCTGTATATCCCCATATCCTTGATTTAAAAGCCTAGGGAGAGAAGGAGATAATTAGTGTTTTTTATATACTCTTTCAGTCTATATTATCTAGGACTTGCATAATCTTTGGGGAAAAGATGAGTGTTGTATTTAATAAGTCTTGGCAGCTACCTTGATGGTTAATTAGTTAATTTGTCTAATAATTTTTGACGACAGATAAGCTGTGTGTCTGTGCTGTTCGGTTCTGTCCTCTGCGCACATACTGTGGGGATAAAGTATTTTTACTTGATTTTGAACCTGCTGCTTTACCAAGTTGCTGTTGCCTAACTTAGGTATTGCAGATGGTATTGAAGCTAAATTTTAGGGTCGTGAAAACACTGGCCAGTGAGCGAAGATAATAGACACAAATTTGCTGGCTCTTCCTATTTGTTATCCTGACTTTGACAGCATGAGATGTGTGACAAGAACAGATTAGTATCACAGAATCATTTTGATTGACAAAGACCCTTAAGATTATCGAGTCCAACTATTAACTCAGAACTGACAAGTCCACCACTAAAACAGGTCCCTGTTTGCCACAGCTACACATTTTTTAAATGCCTCCAAGGATGGTGACTCAACCACTTCTCTGAGCAGCCTGTTGCAATGCTTGACAACCCTCTTGGTGAAGAAATTTCTCCTAATATCCAATCTAAACCTCCCTAGTGCAACTTGAGGCTATTTTCTTGTGTCCTATAAAGTTGTTTTCGAGTGGAAGGAAAACTTGGGAGGAGTATATCAGTGCAATTTGACACACTAGGTTTAGTATTTCTTGCATTACTTGAAGGATTAGATCTGCAGTTTCTTGGAGGACAATAATTTAGGAAGTACCGTAAGAATGCACAAAGACAAACCTTGTCAAGAAACAAGAGCGGGAGAAATTGTCTTTCCAAACTAGGTCAAGATTGGAGCTCTGGATGTAAAACTACAGAATGAGGTAGGAGGTTAAGAACAAGAGACTTCCTGAAACAGCTAGTGAGGTTTATGAACTGGAGAGTTAGCAAGCAGGTGAGGGTTAGGCACTGAAGGACGCTGAAGAGAGAAGAGTGGGAGACACAGTTTTCCTTAGACAGAGTATCATTTTGACATCTTACTTTGTGCAGTCTCCTTGCTTAACAGAAGAATCTGGAGACTGATAAAAATGTGTGTTGTAGACATAGATAGAACGTTTGACTTTTCTGCTTACTATCTGTCTCTGGATTAATACAGAGTCAAAATTGTATGTGCTGCATCTGTGAAGAGAAGCGCCCCGATACTGTCTGTATTATTAACTGAAGTTCTAACCTGATGTATACTAGAGAAGCCAAACATGATTTTGTGGTGAAGTTGTCAGCAACAACAAGAAGTAAAAATTTGTAGTTTTCATCTAGTTTGGTCCTTACTCTTTTCTTATCCCCAACAGAATCTAAGGCACTGGCCATCACCTCCAAGGCTCCTCCAGCAAAAGATGGTGCCCCTCGGCGATCATTGAACTTGGAGGACTACAAAAAGAGACGGGGGCTTATTTGAGCATGCCCACTCTGCTGCTTCTGATCCTGCATGCTCCATGATGATGTCCTACTTTTTCTTCCTCCCTTTTCAGTTCTCCCTTCTGGGTTGGAGCAGCAATGGAGCTGGGAAGAGACTCTTTAAAACTGCCAGTCATCTGTAACATAAACCATTCAACTATTTACTGTATAGACCTCCCTTCTTGCCCTTTCCTCTGCTCCCCTCACAAATGTGGATCTGTGCTATTTGGGGTTTTCCCATTTCTTTTAGTTTGAGTTTTGTTTTTATTTTGTTGATGCAGCTCATTGGTCCACTATGTGTTCAGTATTAGCCTGAGGTCTGGATTTCCATAAGAATCTCTTGGCAGTCACAGAATCAGCACTTGGTGATCTCCCTTTACATACCACCACAGGCACAGTGAATAAACATTGGCGCAAGACCTTTGTGGCTGGAAGGTCATCTGCACTTTCTCCCTCTTCTTCCTCCTTCATCCTAGCTTTGGAGAAGGGAATCTTCAAAAACTGGCCTAGGTTCAAAGTGTAAATTTTTTTGGGAGGGTTGTGTGACTTTTTTTCAGGTGTTTTTTATCATTTTTAAGCTGCAGTACTATTTGTATCCGTCTGTCACAGTTCTTTACGGCTGTTTTGAATTTCTACCAGCTGTACTTGAGCATCTGAAATTGCAAGAAAGAAACTCATTAAATGTGATTCTTCTTACTAAAACGGCTTGGCTGATATAGCTGTTTAACTTCATGTTCCCTTTTTTAATTACACTTAAATGATGAGAAAGAGGTACACAGCTCTTAATGTGGGACTCGTCATCTATAGCACATCCAGACTCTACAGCTGTAACTGGGTGAAGTAACTTTTTGTGGGGTGACCCTGGGGAGCTCATTTGGTTGGGCTTTAATTTCTTCTCCAAGCTTTCAATATTACATATTTGTTAAGTCATCATGTCTTCACTGAGCTCCAGCTCACTTTGTTTCTTGCTTTCTGAACCATTTAAATGGGGCTTCTATCAATAAACAAAAATTTAAAAAAAAAATCACATTCTGTGGAAGGGGAAGGACATAATAGAAAGGTCAGTGGGTAATATGAGAGGTAGGTGATGGACATTTTTCATATATAAACTGGTACAAGTGGAGTGCAACACGAGCACAAGAATTGTATGGCTTTATGGAATATTTGACTGGACACAAATTGACAGCTAAATTATCACTCAGGTGTAAAAAAGAAAAAAAAATCAAGTGTAAATATAAGTGACATTTAACAAAGAACTTTTACAAACAAGATACAACTGAATATATGAAACTAAGAACTAAATTAAAAGAGAATTGGAGGTCTAAAAGGTTAGAGGCCCTCGTTCAGGTAAGCGTGCAAGCACGTGTGTGTTCCTACTCAGGCCAGTACATATCTAACAACTTAAGAACTGAACTGGATAGGAATGTTTCTGGGGGACCCTAAAGAGGGAAAATGCTGATGCTCTTCTTGTGTCAGAGCATTACTGTTTTTCTGAAATCATACACTGGTTACATTTTAACCTGTGTTTGATACTTTCTTGTTGGATTCTTAATGAAACTTTAATCTAGTTCTTATTTAACTTTCTCTTCCTTTTTTTAACAGTAGCTTTAAGGAAACATCATGTAATTGTGTGCAGATTGATTCTACGACCTGTGTATAAAAAGAAAATCAACGTATGAAGCCTACCATGTAAACAAATAAATAGAAATATTTCAATGCTTATTTACTGAATAGTCCATCGTTCTAGGACATGTGGATTATTCTGTAAATATGTAATCATAGATGACTTTATTTGATGGCCTATTTTAGCAGCTTCTCTGGAGTTACAGTAGGCTCTCACATATACATACTTATAACTTTTTAAGATTGGATTTATGGGATCTACCATCATAACTTCATAGGAAACGTTGTGATTCACTGTGTAGATATGCATTTGATATGATTTGATTTTTTCAACAGCTAAAGTGATGTTAAAGATTTGTGATAAAAAAAATCTAAACTTACTTTGCAGTAGACAGTTTTCAAAATAATCACTCTCTAATGGTTTGCAGAAATAATTGCCAAATCAAACAGTTCAGGAACTGATTTTTTCCACTGAAATGCCTCAGAGCTCTGAGATGCAGTGACAAGTGGTCTCTAAAGGTAAACTTAACCCAAATACAGTATTTTTAATATGCTTGGCCTTGATGTACTGGTTTTAGTTAACTTCTACATTTGGTAACACAAGACTATTTGTAATACAACCAAAATGTGGATGAGACCCATACAGTGTTGCAGGTAACTTTTAGTAGAGAAAACCAAAACAGAGGAGATGCAGTGAGTTTAGGATGCCAGTCTTAATGATGGACTATGTCCTAGTTACCTGCCATTATGAAACTGCCACTTACCCTCTCAAAGTCTCTGGGTTTTGCTAAAATACTGTTTTTCAGAGAAGGCAACCATCAGTAAGTTATCATGCAAACCTCTTATATTGAGAATAATACATGAAGAAAGTACTTTTGAATAGTTACATGATTGTACGAAAGCTGTAATCTTTTTTCCTTTAAGTGCATGTAAAGGTGAGTGACTACACCTCCCACTTGTTAGAGAGGGAGAGATTTGTTTACTTTGTTTCATTGGTGTCCTAGCATAGTTCATCACAATTGTACAGACTTATATAAATAAACTTGGTTTGTTGGTTTAATAAGGTTGATTGTTTATCCCTTGTTCTGAGGTGCTGAGGGTTTCCTGTCTGGATTTTGTTCTTTGTAGAAACTGACTCTTCATTTATCAGTCTGGACTATTAAATTTAATACTAATATTGTGAAATAATTAATGAAAACTAAGCTCCCTTTCTTTGCAAGAGCAGCTGTTGACTTCTGGATCGCTCTAACATCTGGAGTTGGTCCTTATCACTAGAATCAAATGGAACCTCTCGGAAGGTCAGTTCGCTTGCACCTCTGCTGCACCTCACTTAAAACACAGACTTTGCTTGTCTTGTAGAAATCCAGACTACTTTTGTAATCAAAAATGCTAAAGCGTATAGCTGAACTTAAAGAAGCTACTGAGTAAAGTGAAGCAAAACTTCTCAGGGGTGCTCAGTGTGAGGATGAGACAGAACAGGCGTAATTTGAAACAAGGTAAGTTCTGCCAAGATGTAAGATTTAAAAAAATTACCCTTAAGACAGTTAAACAGTGCACTAGGTTGCCCTGAGAGATTTTTCTGTCTGTTTTGGAGGTTTTCAAGAGAGTGCTAGATTAAACCACAAGTAACATGACCCAATCTTGTAGCTTACTCAGCTTTGTGAGGGAGGGTGGATTGGTGATCACCCTGAGCTCCTTTCTGTTCTGAATTAACATATGAGTCTATAAGTGATTTCATACTGCTTTCTCTGGTTTTGTCTGTCTTCCCTGCAAGTACTGTCTCCTCCCCATCCCCCTTTTGACATGCAGACTAATGCAGCACCCAGAATTTGTCTCACAGACATGGTGGCTTACAATGAGCAGTGTAGCATTTCCCAACACACGTCCTTTCTGAGACTCCCTGGTTGTGGACACCTATAGGGTTCCTGCTAGGGCTGTCTGTGAAACAAAATTGTTCCTAGAGATCAACCACTGAGCAGGCTGGAAGACTTGGCCTGGAACTTTGAGTGAAGAGCTGTAACAGATTTGCTTAGCAAAGTGTTCCTTTGCTGTACTTGAAAGTTGTAAATTTGACACTTAAGCTACTGATACGTATGCAATCTTACTTTCAGCACAGTAGCGTGGTCTTCTAGAGGGAGATGCTTAAGTAGCCAAATAAATAGGTGGTGTTTTGTTTTTTAATCTGGAACTCGCTGGTTTTACCTTACCACCATCGTCAATTGCTTCAGATTTTAGATCGCCTCTCACACGCAGTAGCTGAAGGAATTTCATATGAGCGATTTCTTAAGTCTCATTGTGTGTGGAGTTATCTGGGTAAAAAAACCCCAAACAAACAAAACCCAACCACCAGCTTAAGTTTCTGCTTGGTCAGTTGGACTGTGGGGCTAGTAAACATGGAGAGTTGTAATGATAATATCTTAGACTTCTCCAGCTCTTTGGAAAGCCAGCCATTCAATACTCCCTTGGGGTTCTTTATGCCTTGACATCTATTGAGATGTTGAAGGCTCCTGTGGCCCAACTGTGCCAGGCCATAACAGGTAGGTGTTACCCATGTAACTCCAGTCTTCGGAGACTTGACTGTTTTTATTTAGCATACTTCTTTCTACTGAGAAGAAGCAGTATCCTGCTAAGAGTATGAGCAGTTAAAGAAGGCAAAGTAGGAAGTTCTCAGAAATAGCTTAATATATTGCAATTACGTGTCAGTAACAAGGCAGGGTGAGTATTGATAGGATGGTGTATCTGGCGTTTTGTATTAGACTGCATGTGGAATACTGTGTCTAATTTCTGGGTTCCCCAGTCCAAGGAAGATTTCAGCCATCTGGAACAAATTTAGTGAAAGGCCACCAATATGGTTGTGGACTAGGGCTTGTTCAGTTTCTTCCGAGAAGTTCCAAGAAGTCGTGATGTAGCACTGTAGTAGTGTATTATGGTTGTTAGTAACAGGCCATGAGCTTAGTACTGAGTCTGCAAGGCCTTGGGACTGAGGATTATCATACTTCCCTTTCTGGGCTTTCTTTGGCCTACCTTTATCTTTGTTTTACTTAGCTTTGCTATAAAAATTTCTATAACTGGCCAGATGTCTGTGGCTAGTTTCTTTTACTTCTGTTTACCTTTGGGTGGTGCAACCATAGTTTTATATATGTAAGAGTAATAAGCAGGTATTTTATGTACAATAAGATATTTATGACCAGAATAATGATGTGTAGAGAAATGCAGGCATATTATATAATAGCAGGCCTTTAGAATTGGAAACAAAGGATGTTGCATGGAGGAGTACAGATTAATGATGGGGCACATGTGTGGAACTGGACACCCCGTAGTCCTGTGTTGGTGAGTGATTACTCGCCAGCAGTCAAATATAGGGTGTTTTTTCTGTGGTTTGGTTTTTTGTAGGTTTTTCTGATTTTGTGGTTGGTTGGTTTTTTGTTTGTCTTGGTTTGGTTGTTGAAGGCAGAACAAGAACTGGACAAAATTGCGTCTAGGAAGTAACAGAACAAAGAAATCACATCTAACGTATGAAGGGCACCATATATTATATATTTGGATCTGAAGGCCAATAAGGAAAGAAAAAGATGTAAAACATGTTAGCAAACATAAAAAGAACCCCAAGCGGATCCTAGAGGGAGAAAGAAGAAAGCAACAGCATATTCCTCCCAACAAAGGACTTCACACGCTGATAGCTTCATGTTATCCTTTTCAGCAGTCTGGAGATGTTGATTTTGAGATGCAGAGTAACAGCAGAAGGGTGAAAATAACCCCTAAAAAGGAGAGAAACTGAGAAATGTGTGTTACAATTTTAACTCTATTACTACAGCTTCTGTATAGAAGTACACAACCTGCGTTATTATTCTTTTCCTATAGTAATTACATCTAGACTAGTAGACTAATTGGTTTAAGATTTCCATATGCTTACAATAAATTCTTAGCTTTACTTGTATATATGTTATGCTTCCTCTTTGCCCATAAACAAGATCTTCAGTGTAACAGAAGATGCAACTTCAGGAGGAGCTAATGGCAGCCTTCCAGTGAATGTGGAGAGGTTGTCAGGGAAGTGCTCTGATTTTTACAGTTATGGGTGCTGGGAGGATTAGAGACAATGGCATAATTTGAAACGAGAGGTTTTGATTGAAGGTGGTGGAACCTCTTGATGAGGACAGTAAACAGGCTGCCCAAAGAGCTTATCTTTGGAGGTTTCGTACTAGATAAAGCCAGAGCAGTGTGGCCTTGGATCTGATCTTGCTGGATGTAGGAGGCTAATCTTGGGGACCTCCTGAGGTCCCTTTCAATCTAAATTATACTATGACTCTATTTACAGGAAATTCTAAGTGAAGCCTGAGTTTACTTTGCTGTAGCATCTGTTCCATAGTGAAACTGCTTTAAGAAAACTGATAGGAGTTATCCAGGTTGCCAAACAGGGCTTGGCTATTTGCCAATGATTGATTTCTTTAAGGTCTGGCTTCTCTAAATATACAGTCTGCACAAAAGTTTCTTAATTTTTGTCTTTTAATTGAATGCAAAATGTAAAGAGCGCGTCTGTTACTGGAGCCCACTTCTGGTGCGGGCAGCAACTCTCATTGGGAAAACCCTGGAATTTAACAACTGTCACTTCCTGAATTCTGCATGCTGCATTCCAGTAGTTTGTGGGTTGTTAAGTGTATTTTCTATAGGGCAAATAATTTACCTGAGTGCGATTAGGTTGGGTAGAACATATTTGGGGTAGAATGTACTCTGTATCATTAACTTTGCACTCCGTCTTCTTTACTGGAACATGAGAGTAATTATTTGAAATGAAAAAGGATTGTTTTCTTAAGTGCTGGCACTCGGTGTCAAAGCGTGAGCTGGATACTTTGAGACCCAATGCCTTTAAGCAGTATGAAGCAAGGGAGCGTATTAAGAGTGATAGTTATGGAGGGGTGTTCTTTGAGAGATTTTTTTTCTTTTCTTCATATCAAGCTTTAGAAAAAGATTTGATTGAATTTCCTTGGGTGTTTGATTGTGACAGCAGCTGATGTCTGATTCCTGAAAGCTAGCTGCCGACTCTCTGCTCTGCTAAAACTCTTTATATGCCGTTTTGAGCTTCTGTCTTTCAACACATTTGTAATCCCCTGGCAACAGAAGAAACTCTGAGCCATAATGACGGGAGGGTGGGAAAAGAGCAGTCATAGCCTGGAAAACGCCAGGAACCTCTCGTCCATGAGAAGGAATACTGTGCAAGACACAATATGTTGCTTTCTGATGGCTAGCCTTCCACTTCTGCCAAATGTGCCACCAGGTTTGAGTGAAGCACATTGTTTTCACCCATGTTGCAGAAAACCATCATGCAGTAAGTAATTTTCTGAAGTTATTTTTAAGGAACATTAAAGTTTCAAAATAGGTCAATTGGGTAATTAGTGGTTACTCATACAAATGCTTACAAGCAACATCCCCGACTTAATTGAATGTGCATAAATTATTGTGGATTCTGCACAAGTTTGTTTGGTTTTAGTAAATGTATACAATTTTGCTACATGAGAGCTATGGTTTTTGAGTACTATTCTGGAGAAATTACAGCAGGTCAGTGCAGAAACCCATGATCACAAAAAAGGAGAAAGGAAAGAAAGCCATTGGTGAAAAAACTTGCTGAAAGTCTCAGGTTTGTGTCTTAAATCTCACATTAATATTCAAGTAAAACCTTTATATTTCCTCAGTCTTCCTGAGGAAGATTTTTTTTGTTGCTAAATCTCTGTCAGCTTGTTCTGCAGAAAATACAAGGGTGGAGAGGGTAATAAATTACACTGCAGATGAGTAACTTTGTCAACTTCTTAAAGACCATGTTAGACAAGATTCATAAATACAGCTTAATGCTAAGTGAGCAGTGGAATGGAAGCAAAGAGTACAGATTATTTTCTGGCATGAGTATATACGTACGATGACCAAAAGACATCAAGTCTTTGGGGAGGTTGGATTTATGATTCAGTGGGTTGAAGGAAGGGGCAGTAGAGTAGAATATTAGAGGCTGGGAGTGATCTGCCTTTGTAAATGGCATAAACAAGAACACAATGCCTTGTTTCACTGTGCCTGCTTCAGGAAAGAAATGCAAAATATCTTCACTTTAGGGCAGGGAGGGAGATGTTTCAACAGCTGTAAAATGTGCCACTAAATCAAACAGAAAATTTTATCTGAAACTCAAGATGATTTGGACTTTGAGCTTTATTGAAAGACGGTTTTTGAATAATTTGTTGGCTCTCCTTCAAGACTACAGACAAACAGGCAATTGTCAGATACCCCACCTGGCACGCAAGAGTATTTGCCTTGAGTGCAACAGTGTAAGTGGTGTCTACTTCATCCCTTTGTAATTCTTCCTGGTGGTACAGCTGCCAACAGGTAACTTGCTTCCAGTATTTTTCAAAGTGAAATTGCTGTGTAAAAGCTCAACTCCTGAAAGTAGCCACGTGCAATCAGTTTTTAGGCCGTTTGCTGGAAGCAATAGTGGAGGAGTCCAAGCTGATGTGCGGAAGCAATTTGAGCACCGGTGGCTCAGCAGCTGTTGTGTGGCTGTTTTCACACAGGGCAGTTCTAGTGAAGCCGCTGCTGCCTGCCTGGCCAGGTATTTCTCAATCAAGAAACAATTGACTTTTTGTATTGATTAATGGTATGGCAATTAGAGCAAAATTACTGCTCATATCCCACATGTGCTTTAGAAGGTTACTATGACAAATTACAGCTTCTCCCAAGAATGATGCTAATGCAATGTTTTTTCTGGCTGCAGTTAGCACAAGCACATTCTCAGCAGTTGGTTTAATGTAGTCTTCCTTGACTGGGGGAAAAGACTGATCTGTGACTAGAAAAAGCAGATCATATACAGCATATATACTTTAAAGGAAAAAACCAAACTTTTGTTTCATGCTTTGTTCTTGAAGGCTTCCCAGTCATCAAAAATTGAGATTAGCTATTTTTCCTGTAATAAAGCTCTCCCCCTGGAAATATTATAATGGACTATGTAGGCAAACTGGTTTTCCACTGTTGAAGTAAACTTTAATGTTTGAATAAATGCTGTCTTCATCTGAGAAAGACTAGACAAATTTCAAACACAAAGCAGTTATTTTCAATTTTGAATCAGGGTTAGTTAATTATTAAATTGACTATTGATTTTTCTTTCCATTGCAAACTTACCCAGTATTTTCTCAAATGATCCAAGACAGGAAGTTGAAGATAGCGAAGTATGATGGCCAAACTTGAGATGAAATGTAAGCTGAGTACCCTTTTAGTGTTCTGTAAAATTCTCTTCTAGCTCTGCTGCTGGTAAAGGATTTGCTATGAAGAATTCTGCAATTTAGCTTAGCAACTGAAGTCTGGAAGTGGGAATGAACTATTGTAACAGCATGGGGTATATGATCTTTAACAAAAACCTTTGCTTTAGGCTAACATCACTTTACTGCTTAAAAATGAAGAGTTTTTAATTTTACGGCATTAATATTACAGAGTGTACTCTTGGATTTCTTGTCACTGTGTTGCCTGTTTCAGCTAGCACAATCTGTTCACAGCAGCTAGTGTTCTTCCAGAGGCAGATAAGAGTACGGAGGGGGGAAAATATTTTTATAAATTACATCTTGAAACACTTTAGGGTTGAATGTCCAGAAGCCTGTAGACATACAATCCCAAATATTATATTATGGTCTATTTAGCCAGTGTTACAGTGAAAGGGAAGACTCTGTGGGAGGCATGGGAACTGGATAGAGTCCTCATGAAGAATATTTTCACTCATGGGTGACCCAAATTGCAAAGTCACAGGGCAGGACTGTTCCTGTGGTGGTTATTTTGTGTTATTTACTGAAAGTGAAGGCAAAGCTCTTTGTGGACTGCCACACACTAAAGTTTCGACTACTGGGCAAAGACAGCCTGGGTAGTTCCTCAGGTCCTGCTCTCTTCAAAAAGTGATGCATAAAGAGATCCACTGTAATCTACCCTAAAGTGACTCATCACTCATGACAAGTTTGTTGATGCCTGGTTAATAATAATAACCATTAGTTACTACTATAAAATTAGAAAGCATTTAAATTCTGAAGGATTATTGCCCCTTTGTTTTTCTCTGTTCCTGCCCATGCAGTTCCACCTTGAATAAATTCTTCATTTTATCACACCTTGCATATTTATATGGTAAATTAGTTCGATTTGCTGCAGTCCCTTTTCAAAGAGAATAATGATGCTAACTTACCCTTGGAGGTAGAAACTAAGTTGCATTCATTCCTGTAAGTTTTTAAGATAACCCATTTGCTGGGCTGTCTTAACATAAGTATGTCTCAGCTAACACTGTTCTTCAAAGTCCCTGGATATTTTTGGCCTGGCTTCTTGGGGATGGTAGCAGATGGCCAGAGCAGAACAACAGATGTTTTTTCAGATGTTAAAGCAGGGCTGAACTGAAGTGGGAGTTTGCCAAAAATACAGCAAATGTGATCTGAACCCCAGCCTTGAGAGGAGGGGCTGGCAGAGTGGGCTGTCACAGAGCAAGTGGGCCAGGCTGCACCAAAGTGTTTCTAACCTTTGGTCTCTGAGCATGGCCTTTCTCAAACACCAAAGATGTGATGCTGGAGCTGCAGTGCCTGAGGAGCAAAGAGAATGAAAGGCAGTGCTTCAAAGCCTGGCCCATGCAAACCTGGGAACTGTGCTTCTGAAGCAGGGCCTGGCTCCGCTTGTGGTCTCTTGGCTTGTCTTTCCAGTCCTCTGAGCTCAGGGGAGCAGGGAGGTAAGGTTGCTCGCAAACATGCTGAACCACTGCCACAGCTCAGCAGCATCTCATGAGAACCCTTCTCCAAATGCCTTCACTGGTTTTTTTGCCACAAGCTTGTAATAACAGAGCTGTATTTGATTAGGTTCTGGAAAAAACGTGTCTGTAGTTTACTATTGCCTTTGGTTTCTTTCTATAACAACATACATATTTATGCATACTTCTATTCTTAGCTTATTACCGAGACTGAAAATTAATCCTGTGGAAAAACCAACATGGTATTGTAAAAAGTCATTCAGTATTAAAAAGAACTGATTTGTCAAGTTCAGGGAGGCAAAGCACCATTCAGCCGTGGCAGGGAGCTATGGTAACAATCCACTTGGCAAGCACATTCAAAAATTATACTTTTTGCAAGTGGAGTGAGCCACAGGATTTGATCAATTTCCTTTTAATGAATTAGCAGCCAGGCTATTGTTACAATTCTAGGTGCTTTTTTAGCTCTAGCATTGAACAAGCACAGCAAAAGGTTAAGTTTCCTGAGGGGTTTCTCTTGGTGTGGGAGGACTGAGACTGCAGTCTTTGGATGTGAATGAAATTGTTTGGTTCACTTGCCTGGTTGTGGAAGGAGCTAGTGGCTCACTGGCCAAATAGGCTGAGCTGGTGCTCCAGCTTACACCTGCCAAAATGTTTACATGCTCTTTTTTGTTTCATTTATCCCAGACTTTATCTTCAGACATGAACAAAGCTAAGAGAGAAGGCAACTTGCTCAAAAAAGTGGTACCTGCATTATAAAGAAAAAAGAGAAGGAGCACTTACTTGTCATGATAGAGCACTTAAGCTGAAATTTCTTGCTCTAGACAATAGCAGCCCATGAGGCTACAGAGCTAACTTGCATCAGACACGAACACTGCATTCAGTTTCCGAGAATTAAACAAGCACTCCTGAAGCTGGTAATCAGGCTGGAGAGACAAGGGTTTTGCAGAATCTTTGCTGGTCTCTTTTTAGTCTTGAAATTGATTTGGGAGTCATTTAAAACAGAATCATAGAATACGCTGAGTTGGAAGGGACCCAAGAGGATCATCAAGTCTGACTCCTGGCCCTGCACTGGACCATCCCTTGCAAGAGTTTCTCTGAAAAAGTAAAGACATCCTGCATGGGACAGATGTACAACTATAATAAGCTCTACTTTCTCACTTATCTGACAAGGCTGTAGAAGATTGATTTCTCTCTTTTCTGTCCGGGGACTGAAAGTTTCACAATAAAATTGTGTGGTGAGGGAGAAATAGAGTAGGTTTTCTGACAGGTTCCCAACAGGACGGTCTTATAAATACTGCAAACCTGTCCAGTGGAGAAACAAAGATGTGCTGGGTGGGGAAGGGCTCCCACAAGAAGGCAGTTAGACTGTCAGAAGTTTTGCCAGGGAATACTCCATTGCTTCTTCAGAGGGAGAAGCAGCATTCCTCTTCTTGGCGGGGAAGGGCTTCCATCAGCGCTGCCAGGCTGAGTCTGATCAAATATCCCTTTGAGCCATTATCCTGTCTCAGACAACACCCAGTGTGGGATGATTAGGACACAAACATAAGAAACAGGCCACAAAGAAACTGTTCTTTGAGGGAAATCCTGAGCCAGAGGTGGTTTTGAAAATGTTGCGCTTGCGCAGTAGCCATCAGCAGATCTAGCCTCTTTCTGTTTCTTCACAATCTCTTTTGGAAGCAAGAGAAGACTAAAGTGGCAGAAAATACGGCATTTTTTACAGCCAATAGAGGCTAAGATACATGGAGAGGAGTCTCTGAGATTCACTGGTCAGGAGACCACTGGAAGAGGAACAAGGATAGAGGAAAAACTATGATGGTCTTTGATGGATCCAAAATTCGAAGAGGAATTGTGTAGTGTGGGTGTGATTGTAGACTTTAAAAGAAGCTGACTTGTTGCTAAAGATCTTGGGTTTTTTCTTATTTCAAGCAATGAATAGGTGAAGAGAAGCTAAGACAAAGAGTGGTACTGGAGTAAACAGGATGGGATGAGCAGGTGTCAGTGACACTTTTCACAGCCTCCACTTTTTATTTGGATCAAGATAACAAACTGCTACATGAGCAATGTCAGGAGCAGAGTTCCTGCCCAACCATCACGCTTCTTAGCTGGCTGGCTTGCTGGCATGTGCTCCTTGCTGAGGTGTAAGCAGAACCAATGCAGGAGTTTTGCTGGTGTGGGGCAACGAGCATCATTCCTCGGGCGGGTACGTGTGTTCACAATCTCCTCTGCTGCTAGGATTCAGCTGTCTGAGCCGTGCTGCCCTGAGAAAAGACTGGAAGAAATTGCTATGGTGTGTGTCAGATGCTGTCCACATGACTTTGCCATCTTTCTTAATTTGATGACAAGATCACTCTGCTTGGGACTTGTCCTAAGGTCTTACTTGATTGACAGTATATAATCCATTCTCTCTTTTGATCCCATTTCTGTGATATACTTTTCTAATTACATCTGACATCGGCTATATGCCTTCATTTTTAAGGCTCTCTGCTATTTATCCCCACTCTACTAATTATCTTTCATTGTTAATGAGGTACTAACTCCTGCCTCTGATCTCTATGGCTGACTTAAGTATCTTTCAGACAAGTTCCTCCATGCTTCCTTACCATGCTGCTTCTCCGGTTTCGAGGCACTTTACATAAACTCTCTCAAGGGTATCGATTCATCCTTCTGTTTCCTCAACAGAGGCCCAGTTCCCCACCCTGGCACCTCCAGCCACACGATGTTCTTTATGTGTTCGCTTCCCAGCTTGTCAGGCTCAGCCTTCTCCCCCAGCTCTTCCCTGGACAGTGCACCAGAGCCATCCAGCAGGAGAGAGTAGCAGAGATTTTTTTTCCCCATTGTGTTGTTTAAGCTCACATTTAGTGGCAGGTGCCAGTGCAGCACCAGCTCCTGCAGTCTTATTTTGGGCTGCAAGTCACTGACAGAATTTTCCAACAGGTGGTTAAAAGCGAAATCATGTTCCAGGCTGGGACCAGGCTACAGACTCACTGCCATTTGGTTTTTCATCTTGCCAGCTGGCAGAGCACTGCTGCTGAGCTGCCTCTTCAATACCTGGTTCCGCTTTCCTTTCCTTTGCTTTGGTTTTTCATTTTAAGATAAGCTCAGAAGAAGAGATTTTGCTAGGTGAATTTTGTGAATTTGTTAGGTGAATGTTCAAGTGCAGAAGAGAAGGTAACACAGAGCAAATAAAGCACAGACCTGTTTTAAGAAGCAGATATGGGAGGAAAAGCAGAAAATTTAATCCTTTGTGACAAACCATGGTGAGTAAAGTAGAGAGGAAATTTTTTCAAACCTATCAATATTTCCTGACCCTTTAGAACCTATGGAGCCACCATCACTATATGTAAAGGGCTGAAAGCTGAAAGAAAGCAGTTTTTCCAGCTCAAGCGTTCAACTGTTTGCTGGAAGCTCATGTTCCCTTTCTGCGATCGCAGTAACATTCACTATGACATCAGAGGGTCTTGGGACAAGATGCCACATGGGCTTTAGGCATGCTCTGTGGAATTTAAGGGGTACATCTCAAAGGAGAGAGTATGAAATTACTGCTACCCATCGCTGACAACTTAAAGCAGCTCAGTTCTGTGCAAATGCAGCAGGGTAAGAAAATCACATAATCACTCAGTTTGGAAAAGACCTCTAAGATGGAGTCCAACTGTTAACCCAGCACTGACATGTTCACCACTAAACCATGTCCCTAATTGCCACATCCACATGTTTTTTTGAATGCTGCCAGGGATGGTGATTTCACCACTTCCCTAGGTATGCTGTTCCAATGCTGACCACCCTTCAATGAAGAAACTTCTACTACTAGCCTGATCTCCCCTGGCACAGCTTGAGGTAATTTCCACTGTTTTGTCACTTGTTACCTCCTTTCAGGAAGTTGTAGAGAGTGACAAGGTCACTCCTGAATCTCCTTTGCTCCAGGCTAAACACTGCCAGCTTCCTCAGCCACTCCTCATAGGACTTACTCTCTAGATCCTTCCCCAGCTCCATTGCCCTTCTCTGGACATGCTCCAGCACCTCAGTGTCCTTCTTGTAGTGAAGGGCCCTAAGCTGGATACAGCACTTGAGGTGTGGCCTCACTAGTGCTAGGTACAGGGGGGCAATCACTACCCTGACCCTGCTGGCCAAGCTGTTGCTGATCCAGGCCAGGATGCCATTGGCCTTCTTGGCCACCTGGACACGCACACTGGATCGTGTTCAGATGCTGTTGACCAGCACCCCCAGGTCACTTTCTGCTGAGCAGCTTTCCAGCCACGCTTCCCCCAGCCCATAGTGATGCATGGGGTTGTTGTGACCCAAGGGCAGGACCCAGCACTTCACCCTGTTGAACCTCTCACGATTGGCCTCAGCCCACCAATCCAGCCTGTCCAGATCCCCCTGCAGAGCCTTCCTGCCCTCCAGCAGATCAACACTCCCACCCAACTTGGTATTGCCTGCAAAGTGACTGAAGGGACACACAATCCCCTCATTCAAGTCATTGATAAAGATATTGAACAGGACTGGCCTCCCCAAATGTTCACAAGTCCTATTTTTCAGTTTTACTATTCTTTTAATATGTTTGAAAAGGAAACTAAACTACAAGTCTTAATGCTATTTATGTGTTCCAGATGAAAAGTTTATATCCGTACACTGAGTTTTCAGAATATTTTTCTCATCTACCATAAACATAGTAATTATATTACATTCCGCATATTTTCTCCTTCCTTTCTTCAAACCTGTGATTTTTGTAAGGATGTTTGAAAATTTAATTTTTTGATGAAAAATGGGATAAGTATTTTCTTTTGTTGCTGTTGTTCTTAGATAGCTTTTAAATAATCTTGTCCTCTCTCCATATCACACATTTTTCCAGTTTAAAATTATGTGCAGCACACGTTCTCTTTTCCTCTTAGGAGTAAATAAGTACAGAGATGAACTGATTTGAATGTTCTCTTTTTTTCCCCTAAATCTCAGGATGTTTTTAAAGGGAATACAAGAAAATATAATCTCTAGATCTTATGATGAAGAAGAACTGGTAGTGTAAACCAGGTGAGTTCATTTTTCAAATACCACTCCAATAGGTGATGAACATACAGGTTAATTTTGAAAATACTGATCTCTTGTCTGCTAGTGACAATCCAGTTTGAAGCAAACAAGTATTTCCAGTGTTGCTAACATTTTACCGGTACAACCAAGCCCACAGAGGAACTCTTGTAAAAAGTGTCAGACCAGTATCACAGAAAGGGCACAATGACTTGATCCCTTTACTCTGTTCAACACTCAAGAATTTTTACTGAGGTATTTATCATCTGAATCAACAAAGGAAGTGTCTTGTGTGAATGTATTTTCTGTGACTCCAAGGTATGAGTTGTTTGATTGCTCTTATTAAAAGTATGCATTCCAGTACTTCCTTGCGTTAATCATAGGACTTGAATAAAACCTTCTGTTTCAACATTGTTTCTTTTGTGTTTGTGCCCACTTCCAGCATCCTGAATAGGCATCTTTGTGTGGACAGAGGACATTGTCTAATGCAGTAACTTGCATTCTGTGGCCTTGGAAGACAGTGCTGTCCATTCAAACTCCAGGTGCTATTTTTCATTATGAAACAGTTAAGTCATCATGAAGTTGTTATGATTAGAGCTCAGAGATTGCTCCTACAATGAAGAAAAGCACTTCATTCCCCATTGTATCTCCAGACTTCATAGAGTGGTGGTTTGAAAGGACTCATACCAACAGAATTTGTAATTTACCTATTTTTGACTGTTTTATTATGCCAAAGCCAAGACTCCCTTTGGATTAGCCAGTCAACGCTTGTCTTCAGTCTCTGTATGATAACAAAATCATAAAATGGTTGAAGCTAGAAGAAATGTCCAACCGCCACGCTCGAGCAGTGTCCCTTGTTGCCCAAGACCACGTTCAGGTGGCTTTTTAATATATTATATTTTGATATGGAAATTCCACAACCTTTCTTTGACAACCTCTTCCAGTTCTCAGTAAAACGTTTCTTGATGCTTTTTTCCTCATTCCTTACCCAGGACTATGGAGTATATCCTAGGCTCTCAGTTGGCTCATCATCCATCCCCAGGCAAAGCTCCATGCGCACAGGCTGTTCTGTCACAAAGGGCAACTTCTTCTCCTCATCTTCTGAGCCTGTCCTTCCTAAGAGCTTGCATCCCTGTCTTGGAGCACTCCAGCCATGACAGCCATTCCACCATGTGTCTGTGATCCCAAAATGATCAGGGCCTGTGATAGCAGGCAGATCTCTAGCTCCTCATAGTTATTCCCCATGCAGGATGCATGAGTGTGCGGGCACTCCTGAGGGGCACACTGGTGTCCTGCTGTATTTTCCCATCATGGTGCCCTGTAGGCACTCCTTGCTTCCATGCAATGCCTTGTAAGCAATTAAGATGACCTTGCTTAACTCTATTTTGTTGATTTTGTGTTCCTCTTCATACACATTATCCTGGGTCCTTTGCTTGTAATTGTGTCCATCATGTCCTCACAGGACTGCTGGTAACTCTCTTCTTTCCCCATCATAATGCACATAACTTTCTGTTCCATCTAGATAAGTTCTGCAGAATTGCTTGTGCCTCCTGGAAAAACATGAACAAAACCAAGTCAGGCTTATTTTAAGAATGTATGATAGGGACAGAAAATTCTAATCTGTCCTCAAATATTTATGCTCACTGGAGTTGCTGTTTCTTTTCATGCTCTACAGAAAAAACTTCACAATGTGTGCACTGGAGCTGAGTAAAGGTAGCTAGGAGGAATTGCCCTTTATCTTTGACAAAAACAAATGTTACAAAAGTCTCTTCCAAAAACCTGAACACACAATAAGCTTTCAGAGAAGAGAAATGGCTCACTATGTTCACATGTTTATTCATATTTCTCAGTAAACTCAAAGGTCATACAGTTCTCAAGTGGCCAAACAATGGGTGTACCACAATGGCTGTTTCATCATATCTTTCCCTCTCTCTCTCCAAGCCTGAACATGCTTTCAGCTTTACTTCATGGCCTAAATGAAGACATAAAGTGCATTAGGGTTAGGACTGAATAGTTCTGACACACAGAATGTGACTTTCACAGAAAACTGAGGAATGAAGAAACCTATGACTGTCATCCACAGAAACTGATCCTTTTGGATTAAAAAAAGTCAATTGTCCAGGCTCATGACAATAGAACTAAACTGGTGCATTTGGTGCAGAGCAAAGGAATATGATACTACAGAAAGATTTAAATTTCACTCAAGAGAAGCTGAAATCTCAGCATTATAATGCTGTGACAACCTGATTTGTTAATGTTTTATCTGCAATGCCTTAGCTTTTGTTTACTCTGGACAAACATGGTGCTGGTGAATGGTGCTCATCTTGCAACCCTGCAGAGGAAAGTGCTTTGTCTATTCAGGGAGCACATACTGTGCTCACACAGTTACTTCATTGCCCTGCCACCATTGCTCTGCTGCCAGGCCCTCCTGCCTGCCCGGCCAAGAGGAAACCTTGGGAAAAGAGGCACAGAGACACAGGAGTGTCCAGCTGGGGAAGCTGATGGCGTTTTATTAGGGTCTCCTCTGGATTCCAAGTCACCAGCTGACTTCATTCTACCTACTGTGGAAAAGGGCTCCTTGGTAGCAGGAGCATCACCTTCACTAGCAGCCAAACACAGGCAGTTATGCCAGGAGCAGGGTAGGAAAAAGAGTGTGTCAAGAAGCTGCATAAGAGCTTGTGTATATGAGACAAGGAAACCAAACCCCCCAGGTACCTGAAATGCTGCAGAAGTGTGGCAGGCAAATTGGAGGCGCATGTGCCTGAGTCATGTTTAACCCTGAGCACCATGAGGAAGGGAAGTAAAGCAGTTGCTGAAAAAGGTTGCTGATTCAGAGGCTAGATATCTGTCGAAAGTACAAGGTAAGATAAGTCAGTTGGGTACCAAAGAACACAGAATTTCCAAAAAGGGATAAATAAAGCCCTTACAATAAATATGAGTAAAAAGATGTTGGAGAAAGGCTATCTGGTCCAAGGCCATTTTGCAATAAGATGTCAATATCCACAGCTGAGGAAAATATAGTTAGAATTGCCCAATTTATACTTAGGAAACAACAATCAAATACACCATTTTATTTATTCAAAGCAAAACCAATAAGGCTCCAAGTGATGGAAGACAAAAAGCCTATACTATCCTGGATGATATTAAATAAACACCTGTAACAGCAGCAGTGCAAACAAGCACGGAAGAATGAAGGTTAAAAGATCCAAGGAGTCTGCAAAAGGCAGTCAGCACACACTGACAGGGAGCAGCATGCAGGACTGCACAAGGAAGCAACAGAGGCTGAAGGGACTCCCAGCATTTCTAAAGTGACAGTAGAACTGTCATAAGCAAAACTATTTCACAAAGCCCGAACACAAGGACTGAAAATGCTTACCCAGAAACTTAGTAAATGGATTTTGTGCGATGCAAAATAATTATTTTGAAAACGTTAAAGGAAGAGTTGTGTCAAGAGCCTGGAACATCTACTTGTAGGCTGAAATTGTAATGCATATTTATCAGGCAGTGAGGTATTAATGTACATGAGGAAAAAGAAAGACAAAATAGTATTTTTGTTAAACATGACTCAGAATATATTGCACAGAAATAATTTCCCAGGCATAAATAATTCAGGTGTAAAGATAAAATCTTGGAAATAAATAGCTTACAATTGTTTTAGAGAAGAAAATATTTATTCCATGCTTGTAAATGTGCCAGGGCTTGTTAGGAGAATGTGTACATCAGGTAGACATATATTCACAAACAGAATGATCAATGTAGAAATGTTTTAAAATGTGTGAGAAGGAAATTGCTGTAATACAAGCTGTAGCTGTACTGCCAAAAACCTCCAACACACCTACAAACGTTTCTTTAGTGATCCAGCAGAAATTTAGAGAAGAATTTGGTAAATAGAACAGCCAAGAAAAGTCTATTAAATGGCTTAATTCTGTAATAGTTGCGGAAAACGAGAGTGTAAAAGTTTGCTTAGGTTTAGCTCCAGGGACTAATGCAACTTAAAAATGGTTAAATTGTATACTGTTAGCCTCAAAGGAATGTAGACTTAGAAATATATCAAGGAATGGAAAATGTGAAAAAAAACCCAGAAACACCCCACAAAAGTTTGCAAAGATAGCTGCAGAAACTTTAGATCTGCTGTTGAAAAATGGTCTCGATTTTCTTGCACATGCTTGAAATTCTCTTCCAGTTTGGATTACTTTCTCAACTCACAGAAACAGTTCTGTTCAAGTACTAAATATCTAGTGTAATTTTAAAAAAAGCTGTAAGTAATATCTGGTATATTTGTGTTGCCATGCTAAATGTGATGATTACTTGTAATTAGTACCCAATGTGATTACCGTAAGTTCAAATGTTTTGCGGAAGGATAAAACTGTACCCATTTTCTACTGAGTGTAGAGTATCCACCATCCAATATTCCCATAAAAGAAAAAGTACAAACATTTTAAAACTAGAGAGTTAAGCCCAAATTCTTAATGGCATAGCTAAAAATATTTTAAATTAGGTAGTTTTCAATAAAAAATTTGAGAACTGAACTTCTTTACAATACAATGGGCAATATTCAAAATGTGAATATTGTGATCTGTTACTCTCACAAGCAAAAAACAAAACTGAAAATGATCTAGAAAAATCAGACTTGAGACAGTGGCAAACAAGCTGGAAAGACTAGAGGCTTTTCTAAATTTTCATCAGGTAGGTGCAAAATTATTATTGAACAATATCAGGTGTATAAAAGCAACAGTGAACATTTAAATTATTGCATAAAAAGGGGAAGGGGGAAAAAGAGAAGCAGGAGTTTAGTTTTTAAGTTAAAATACAGAACAGGCTGTTAAAATTTGACATCTTTGAGGAACAGGAGTGAGCCAATCACTGTAGAGAGCAAATGCTAGGAGCTGTTTTGGAAAAAATGAAATGACATTTGAAAATGTCTTGTGTAATCTTTTTTCTTACGGAAGAGAGGATTGTAAAGATAATTCTTCCTTCCTGAAAGTGGCATGATCAATCCAGATCAGCTGTTGATGTGTGGAAGTGCAAGATGTACCAGATTTCTGTTAATTCTTCATTCTCTCCTAAGCTCCATGTTTACCCTCTACAGTCTTTTAACTCTGTTAAAAATACACCCTTCTTATAAGCTTTTGATTCAGAGCAGAAGTTTTGGTGTGATGGATTAAAAAGTGCAATGTTTTATACAAAAAATAAATCAGGAAAACTAGAATTTAAAATTGGACTAGATTAGTCTAACTGGTGGATTAATTGTAGCAGCTTGGTGCATGTGTTATTTCTGGCTTAGTTACTCACACTCTCCCATTTTTCAGCAGAATAGTGGGAGCGAGGCACTGAACAAACAAGACGAGGAACAAAAAATAAAGATTTTAAACTCGAATGGCAAATGGAACATTTCAGAGGGCTGAGGGTCTGTTAGAAGCTGAATGTAAAGAAAATATGTAGTTACGGCACAGCAGTTTGATTATTTCCATTCACTATTTATCTTACTTTCTCCAGCAAATGAGATTAAAGCTCCAACAGCAGATATGAAATTTTACGGGAAGGTTGCTTTTCAAAAATGATTAACTACGTGCACACAAGAGAACAAGGACTCATGGGCATTCCATGGGAAACCAAAACCCTTCAAGCTTCATCCGTGCAACTGTGGCTGCAGCACTGCAAGGACAGGGGAACTTGGCATGGAGTGCATGGAGGAGCCTGCTGCAGCCCCAGGGAGCCGGTGTTCACCAGGGCTTAGAGGGGACGAGTTGTTTGTCTCCAACACGAGTGTGGGGACCTAGTGAGAAAATAGCTCAAGGATTATTTTCAGCTGTAGATTTAGGGAAACCATGGCTCCCACAGGTGGGTGAAGTTCTCCTGAGGACCAACCAACTCAATCAAACGTCTGAGTTTAAGGAACTGTACTAAATTTTTTTTTCCTGAAATGCAACAAACAAATTAAAATAATGCAAAAAAATGGATTGCAAAAAGGAAATATAGGAGTATAAAAAGCAGAAATAGAAGAACCCTAGCACTGGTATTTTTTAAGGCTGTCAGGGGGCCCAGGCCCACAGCTCGCTGTGAGCATCAGTGTCACCTTTTAGGGCCCTTCCAGACGAGCAGTGCCAGCTCGGGGAGTACCAGCAGGCCTGGACCTGCCTCAGCCAGAGCCTCCCCACAGCCACAGCCACAGGGGCTCGCTGCAAGCCCACCCCAGGGCCCTCACCCTCTGCCTGTCCTGGTGGGTGCTGGCCTCCAGCTCAGCCATGCCTGTGGAACTCCTTGGCTCTGGGCCTCCACCCGTGTTTTGACCAATGCCCTGGTGTAGCCTGTCCCCATGGCCATGATGGAGCTGAGCCCAGCCCTGTGGGTTGGCTTTTTGGCCAGCCCTGGCCCAGGACCATAACCCTGGTCATGTCAGTTGGACTCAGCTGTTGTCTCTGTCAGTGGGACAGGCCCTGCCATCCTGATGACCCCCTTGGGCCCAGCCCTGCAGGAGCAGCCACCATCCTGTTCTCTGTCCTGGATACAGGAGCTTCTCCACGCACTCAGTCTTCATTCAAGGAATGCTGCCCTGAGGAAGGGTTGTGGCTTTAGTCTCTAGTCACTAGTGCAAAGCTGTGCTGTGACCAAGAAGCAAGCAGGTGAGTAGTGCATTTAATGTGACTCTGTTTCTATGCCAGCGAGGTCACACCTTTGCCTCATGGTTGTGTTTCATGGTACTTGAACCCCCCAGCTCCCTCATGCTCTCCGTTTTCCCTTTTGAAGGTAAAATCACAGAATCACAGAATATGCCGAGTTGGAAGGGACCCACAAGGATCACTGAGTCCAGCTCCTAGCCCTGAGCAGAGTCATCCCCAAGAGTCACACCATGTGCCTGAGAGCACTGTCCAAACCCCTCTTTAACTCTGTCAGTCTTGGTGCTGTGACCACTTCCCTGGAGAGCCTGTTCCAGTGCCCAGCCACCCTCTGGGTGAAAAACCTTTTCCTAATATGCAACCTAAACTTCCCCTGACACAACCTCAGGCCATTCCCTTGGGTCCTGTCACTGGTCACCACAGGGAAGAGATCAGTGTCTGCCCCTCCTTTTTTCCCCTCACAAAGAAGTAGACTGCAATGAGGTCTGCCCTCAGTCTCCTCTTTTCCAGGCTGAACAGACCAAGTGACCTCAGCTGCTCCTCATATGGCTTCCCCTCAAGGCCCTTCATCATCCTTGTGGCCCTTTTTTTGGACGGTCTCTAGTATTTTAATGTCTTTCTTATATCTTGGCACCCAAAGCTGCACACAGGACTTCAGGTGAGGCTGCCCCAGTGCAGAGCAGAGCTCAAGCCTGTGCTGGCAGCGTGTCTCTCTCTCAACTCCCTCCCTTCCCTTCTCTCTCTTTTGGCCCAGCTTAGGTTAAAAGCCTTGATCAGTAAAATTAGTACATACACCGTATTTTAAAGATGTAGATTTTTTTTTCCCTACTTCTTTTTTAACTGATGGGTTACTGGTGGTTCCCAAGACACTACAGATAGACTGCTTTACCTGAAATTCTTCTATTCCTTCTGTTACCAAGAAATTTCTTGTTTTCTTCTTCAAAAACTAGCCAATATCCCCTAGATTAAACAGAGAAGCTTTAAATTTGACACTTCAGTGTCTGCAAAAAAATTTCTATTATTAGTCAGTCTTATACCGGAAGTTCCAACTCAGGTTATTTCTAGAAAACCATGGTGAAATGACTGTCTGATAATAGTGATCAGCAAAATGAAGGCCTGTTTGGAGTGTAACAACTGCTTTTCTGATTCACTCTCATGAAAATACGTTGCCAAGCTCTCCCTGATGAGAAAAACACGCAGTAGTCGCCATCCTTTAGTCAGTTCTTACCCATCTTTGTTCACCAGTTCAAATGTTTTTACAATACAAAACATTTTTAAACGATGTATCTGTTTTCTTTATTACACATAATATAAAATTTTATGGAATAGCTAGACCAGGAGAAACCAAAAACCTGCAGTTTCTGAACATGCATCACATTCAGAAGAGCAAGATGCCTGAAATTCTCGCTTTTTATCTCCAGGCAGATACCAGAGTTAAGAGTCATGTAGGAGGAAGAAAAACTGGCAGAAGATCGAGATATGAAGATTGCCTAGTTCTGTGAGTAAGGACATTAGTCTTGCATTCCTGAGTACAGGAAGACTCTCAGGTAACTTTCCACAGCTAATACTTTTTCAGTAGGCACTTAGTGTTTTACTACTTCAGGATTTTCCCTGGAATGTGGGGGGGTCTATGTTTAGTGCCATTTCTTCTCTCATTGTTTCCATATTTTTCATCTGCCTTCCCAAATCAATATTCAGCCAAATCCCTGCAAAGAGAGTCTGAAATCTTAATCAGATTTCCTGTGATGTTTTTTCTGGTTGGAAAATTTTTAGGTGTCTTAAGGAGGTAATCTTAAAGAGAGGGCAGGGATTAAAATCAGCAGTCTAGCCTTATTTACCTTTGTTGTTCCAGAGCTTCCCCAGAATTTAGGCACTTAAATATCTGATGATTGCTCAGATTCTCTACATTATTTTGTTTCTAGAAGCTAGATTGTCTCAAATTAGGATAGTATAGAGACTGTGCTTAATATCAGATACAGTGATTACCATGCCATCATGCTCTGTGGAGTCCAAACATACACCTTCTAGTCTTGAAGCCCAAATAAACATTTTCCTCCTTTAGGAATACCTCTGGCAATTGCTCTTCAGTTTTGCTGAAATTTCCTGCAGGGACACTTAGACTACTTCCTGTGAAAAAAGAGTGCTAAGGCACCTTTACCAAGAGTACATATAGCAGTTGGAACATCTGGATATCCATGCATGCTTGCAGTAGTGATGTCAAGGAGAAAAAGGAGGCAAAAAGGGATCTCTTCTTTCAGAAGCCCTTAAGTCCTTTGTAGCAGTGCTTGATGTTGGCAGCTACATGTACTGGTGGAACTCATACTGGGCTGTATACACCACACCCCAGCACGTACCCTGAGTTCAGAATGCTTCTCAGCAGCATAAGTGCAGACTTATTTTCCAGTCCTACGGATTTTGTCATGAGCTTCAGAGTAGAAATCACAGGCTTCTAAAGAATGTTAAAGTGTTGCTTTAGGTGGGGGAATACTAGAGTTGTGGAAGACCATCACCGGATGTCTCCAACTAGGAGACGTGTCTAGGGGGCTAATTCTTTACCTTCTTGTAGTATGTTGTTACTTTTACAAAAACGTAAGCAAAAACGGGATATAGGAAGAAAGAACCGGTAGTTCTTGAAGACAAGTGTCTCTAATGCTTTCTTGCAAGCTGTGGGCAAAAGCCCAGGCTAGTCTGTTTTATTATGAGATGCTCAATTACTGTTGTTGGGAGATAATCTTTAAACAAAATCATAAACTATCTTCTTCTCCAATTACTTGTTGCTTATGTATTAGACTACACTGTAAGTGCACACCTTTTCCAGTCTTCTGCAAAGGCTGGAGTCTTTTGTGTGGCAGAGAATAAATACAACTTTTGTGAAACTTCTCTTAATAGGAAGAGAAAGAATTCTCTGCGCTTCTTTGAAGGGATTCTTGCAGTCCCTTATCCCTAAAATATTTTGTCTCCTAGGGCAGTTTTGAGATGATAGCCCAAAATATATTAGTCTGCCTTTTCCTTCCCAGAGCCTCTCCGTTTCTCCTCAGAAAGCTTCCTCTTCATCCCATTGCCAGATTCCATCAGGAGCACTGCCTGTGGACAGCTGGCCTGGTGCTTCAAGAAATACCTGCTTTCTTCCTGCACAGAAGTCCCTCTCCGTATCTCCAGTTGGAATGTGGCAGTGCATATAGTAAAATTCCCCTTAAGTCATCTTAATTAGCTCCTGGTAATCCAGTCCTTAGAGGTGCAGAGTATGGTCCAAAGTAGTTTTCCTGTTAGACTGTAGCTGACTTAGGTGGCCATGCTGTGTCAGAGACTCTTCCCAGAATCAGGCAAAGGACTGATGAGGAAAGGCCACCTTAACTACAAACATCAGCTGCAGACTAGTCAAGGGACACTCTACAGGCAGGGTAGGTTCATTGTTGCAGCAAACTGTCACAAAGAATGACCTCGGCTGCTTAGCACAAGCCAGCAGGAAGGGTTTACTTTTATGGTAAGTGCCTGAGCTGTTGGTATACATTTTCGGGGCTGTTTAAGCACTGCTTAATGTTATAAAATCATATCACTCTTGGCAGGATGTAGTTAAGACAAATAACTTCATACAAATCTCTTTCCAAGTTATCAAAAATCTGAGTAAACGTAAAAATCTGTAAATGTGTAGTGGAATCTGAGAATAGGTTGCACAATGTCTATGTTGTATGTCACTGTTCTGAGATACCATCAGAAAGCTGGTGGTAAATTTACTCTTACTACAAAGCAGAAGAAAGGAATCAAGACACACTGTATGAAAACCAGTCAGCATAGCTGACTGTAAGTGCCGGCATTGCACAGTGTAAATACAATTTTATTTAACTCATCTGTTTGTTCTCAGCTGTGCAGCAAGAGGTCATGGAAAAGGTCCCAGGAGAGTCAGACATGCAGATACCCTTCCGCCTCTGAAATAGACATAATGACTATGCTGATGCTAAGAAAATTGCAGGGACCTTTTGAGGAGGTGTCTCTAGAAAGAAACCTGTCCTCTCATATGGGGGCAGATGGAGGTGGTCAGGAGCAAAGGCCTGTACAACTGTTTATCAGAGGCGGTATGGGTGCACTATTTCCTTGTGTATTAGGGTTATCAGATAGACTTCATTTGATCACGTTCTGACCAATCTGGTCTAGTTGAACATGTCCTTGCTCATGGCATGAGAGCTGGACCTGATGACGTTTAAAGATCCCTTCCAACCCAAACTATTTGATGATTCATTAGGCACAATTCCTTCCTGAACTTGCCTGAGTTTAGTGAGTATGCACTGATCACTTCTCTGTTGGACAACTTATTCTGAGTGTCAGGGAAAACTTCCTGATAGCAATTTCCAGACCCTCTAGATGACAGCCATATCTTTGATTTCACCCCCAACCCCACTATCCTATTTTCACATCTAACACTTCTACTAGCAGTGAAACATCAGCTGTGACTCTTCATGAGGCCTTAGCTCTTAATTTGGAGCAATTGGGTGAAAACTTAAATGTGGAACAGAGGAAAAGACAACTCTTTTTTAGTATTGCTTAACTTTATATACCTTGTTTACATCAGATTTGTGTTAAATGATCCACGTTGCTCTGGGATTTTCTCAAAGCAATCATAAACATACACGTAATGGAAACTGTCATTCATTCTGTATTGCAAAAGATAAACAAAGAGATTATTTACCTCAGATGTCTTCAAACACCCTTATGTTGTATTACAAGGACTAGAGCATAGAAATGTGTGTGTTCAGAACAGTGTCCAAAGGCTTTTGTCTCCTTACCATGGTTACATCTCCATGTAACATTCTCAGTGAATGAACACAGACACTGTACAAGCTGTAGAGTACCCTTTTACATGACCTTCCACCTTCTTATGTTTCGGTTTTTCAAGTCTCAACCAGTCTATGGGTGATGTGATTTGGAATCAGTGATTGTCCCACTTTGAGTGGGGGGTTGGACTAGGTGACTTTCAGAGGACCCTTCTGAAATTTTTTAAATTATGTAGTCTTTGACTTATTACCTGTCAGCACAACGGCAGCATTTGAGCAGAGAATGTGGTATTCCAAATAAAGCATAGAGACTATCAGGAAACTTTGGTCTCTGTTTAGGCGAAAAAAATTTGGATGGAGTTGAGGCAATGAGGAGACTTGTTTTTAAAAGAATGAACCAATTTGTGGGTAGATAAAGAATTAAGGCCTGAAGGCTAGGATCCAAGGACTGCTCACCTACAGTATATCAGTACTAAATAAGTAAAATGTAGGAACAAAAGATTGCACTAACTTTTGACAGCCCCATTCTTGATTACTACATTTCTGTCACAGCTAGAGGAGCACTGTCAGAAGCTTTCTAAATTTATTATACTGACTGGTGCCAGCACTGTTTTAATTATTGCAGTTGAGTCACAGATGACTGAATTTTAAGAATTGAGCTGAGTCCATACCTTTCTATAACAACTCTCCCTTTGCTCTAGTGGCTAGGAAATTTCTGAGTGGTCTGATCTCTTAGAACGAGAGAAAGCACATTATTCCATATTATAACTTCTCTACAATGGGCTCAGACTAAGCCTTCTGTGGAGTCTGAAGGCAATTACAGAATCTGTCCTTTTTTCCTTGGCATTCATAACCTGCACGTCCCAATAATTCTGCCGAGTTGACAAATGCATTTTCTTCACCTGTTGCATAATACACACCTGGTGGTATATCCACATCTGTAGAGGTATGCGATGAGATAATCATCTTAGTGTGCAAACAGGTGATCTTTGACAAAACCATGACCCTGACTTGACTGAGAAATGCTCATAAAGCTGGGAAAAACTAAAGCTTTCTTTTTCTGGGAGCTTAATGTGTAGGCTTTGGGCTTTTGGAAGCACTCTTCCAGCAGTTGTTTCCATCAAGGAAGAAAGTCATTGTTCTTGTCTGTCCCTGGCCACTGATGTGCTCATTGTGTGGTACTCACCGTCAAGCATGAGAAGGCAGCAATCCTGGCATGTGTGTGGGTGAGTGCGTAGACTTTCCGCAACAGAACAGAATTTTTGATCCCTGTTTTAGGTTACCAGGGCAGAACAAATCTTATTTGTGAAAGAAAGTAATGATGGTGCTCCAGAGGCAGCTCTGTGGCTGCTATACTGTGTGGGTGCATAGACTGGGGCTGAGAATAGCAAAAAAATCCCTCTTTCTCCCCTATGAAAGTGAAAACCAGAGCTGACCCTCTCATGCAGAAGGCTGGGTCTCATCAACTCTGATCTTACAGGAGGGGAAGCATTGAGAACCAAGAAAACCACATCGAGAGAATGACAGAGAAGTAGGGAAGGGACACAGGCAGAGCAGCTACCAAAGCCCCAGCTGGCAGAGAAACTGCAGCCTACTTAGACAGCCTCTTGCTGGAGTTTAACAGCATTATCACTAAATGTTTATTTCTAATATCTAACTGAAGTCTCTCACCGTTGTACACACACATTATTTCTCATTCCTTCCAAAGACAAGAGATTATTTCCTTTTCTTTGCAAAAGTATCATTTACTTGAAGACTGTTAGGTTTAATATGTGTTCTCTTCTTTGAGCCTAACAACTTCAGCTTTTACATTTCTTTATCAAAAGACATAGTCTTTAGATATCGAATCATTTTCATCTCTCTCGAGGCCTCTTTTGTTTGAAAGTGTCTTTCCTGAAGTGCTGTGTTCAGAATTAAACTAAACATAAGAGAATCTCAGCAAATCCTGTCTTTATTTTTGTTTGGAAAATGGCTTAAAATACTGTTTTCAGAACTTTTATCAATTTTAGCCCCAACAAGAACAAGCAACTTATTACCCCAAACATTTCAGTCCAGGAATATGATATCAGGTTCTCATTATTATAATGGGAACCCCTCAGTGTATATTCTAGTAATGTAGCACTAGAATCTCCTCTGCATCCTGGTTGGTTTGTGTTGTAGCTGCCAAACCTAAAACTATTCTGCAACTGAGCATGGCTCCCTTGGCTCATCTAGACTGAGGAAATTGAGTCTAGAAAAAAACCCCAGAACATACAACATTCCCCAATATCAAAGGTACCATTGCAGAGCAAGTGGCCTTACCATTCCACAGGAAGTATCATAAAATTTCTAGGTATGAGACTCAGTGTACAATATATTTCCAGAATGATGATTCTCAGAGTGAACCCATCCAGAAAAATGTCACTGAGGAAAAATCTGCTTCTAGATTGACCAACTCTGAAATCTAATCAAACTTTCTTGATCTCTTATCCTTTTAGTAGAAATGTCCGACAATTACTGAGTATACGAACAGTTCAGCAAAACAGAGGCTTCTCCTGGGCGTGCAGTCTGGCACCTGGGATCAAGGGAAACCAAACAGAGCTCCATGTAGATGTGAATGTCTTTCAGGTACACCAGAATGATTCGTGGAAGGAGCAGGAAAATATTTGTGCCAAAGGTGACCAACCCCATATGGGAATCCTAGGCCATTGCGCATTCTTTCACCACTTCTATGAATAGTCTTGAGGAACATGATAAAGGAATCCACAGAGTGAAATACATTAATGTGAAACATGCCTCACTTTTCAACTAACCTACTGAAAATTCTACATTTTGAACAAAGGTAAAGTATTAAATTATTGCAAGACTATTCTGACAAACTTTAAAGTGTCTCTGCATACATCGGTAGATGCTGGTGGAATTTAATAAGTTATCTGTGTGCTCTGACCTAAATCAGGAATCTGTTATCAGAAGACTTCTGGCTATGAAAATAATACAGCTCCTCATTAATTGCCCAGAGCGCTCTTTGAACTGAGACCCTGTAGGGAGACACTCCCATATTATGTTGCTAGTACCCTGAGATAATTGTATCTTCTCTTTCCTATGGTTTATTTAGCTTATTTTTTCAACTTGAAATTGACTGACTACTAAAACTCAGAATTTAGACAGTAGAATAAAAACAGTAAAGATGCTTTTGCAGAAAGTTTTTCTTTAATTAGTAGGATGTTCCTTGTGCCATGTCCACAGAGAAAGATTAAAGAAATAAAAAATACGTGCAATTTTTCATTTAGAAATGTAAAAGTATAACTGAACTGTATGAAAAGGAATTGGACCCCACATACATACACATAAATATGTACACATGTAGTTAAAAACGAACAGAAAAGGTACAGGAGGTTTTTTTTTGTTTTATTTCTCCATAATTGCAAGTAGACATGAAAAGTTCACAATTCTTTAAAAAGTGTTATAATATAAAATCAGAGTTTTACTGAATTACCTCATGTGGAGGCTTACAGTTCTCTTGATAGAAAAGTGAATAAAACATGGATTTGATAAAGTTGGCCTAGACTATAATGATTTAATCAAGAACTTCTTGAAAATTGTAATTCTTGGTGTTTTCTCTGAGACGAACTGTAATGTAAGAGTGAGCTTACCTGATACTTCCTGCTGTACGTTTGCTGCTGTTTCTTGCTCTACCTGTTCGTTTGCTACTTTAAAATGTATGATTTCTTTCAGGAATGAGGTTTTGGATACATAACTTAAACTCAGAAACATTCCTCCAATATAATGGCATTAAGAATATCCTAGAGGAACCTTAAATATAATGAACTGCTCTTTACCTAGAAAGAGTTTGTCAGATGGATGCTGCAAAGTATATATTGAGAAGCAGAGTAAAGCAGAGTCAGGCTGTGTATGTGATGATGATATAAATATGCATAAGGACAGAAACAGATATCAGATGTGATTTTCTGATGTTGGGGGGAAGTTTTTGTTCAGGACGTAATTTTACTAAGCTTGCTATATCCAAGTTTGAACAAGGTGCTTATACATTGACATGCAAATTAATACATACATATTATGTGTAAGTAAGGAAGCAAAACATTTTACTGAAGTTCTTTTGAAAATCTATGACCTTCACTGTATCCATTGGTTGCTGATGCTGTTTTATTCTCTGCCAGCACACAGCAAAGGAGAAAATAGGCCACAGAGACTGCAATTGCCCCTTATCCAGAGGGTTAATTCTTCCAGAAAAAGAAAATTCTTGTTAAGAAGTTTTTTACCTATACCTACCAAGGCAGGTGCCTTTGGTGCTGCTCATCTGTTTGTACCTGAAGATATGCAATGCCTTAAGATCCTCAGATCTACCCTGTTTCACCTTTCTCTTGAGACTCTAAAGAAAAATGCCATTTGTTCCAGTTTGGTAACATATTGAAGTATTTTAGCCTATGTTAAAGAAGACTAAATTCAAATTCCATGTAAGGAGGAATATCCCTAACTGATCAAGTGCAAATGCAGGTTCCTTTAGTATGTGTACCCTGGGAATAGAAGAACTTCGGGTATAGGAATATTATACCTAAGAATTCATCACTGAGTTAATCAACAAATCGTTTTGAAAGGCAATAAGGTAGAAAATCAGAAATTAAAGCATCATGATTATACTAAATAGTTCAAATGAGAAGAAAGAGCATACTATTTTTTTCTTTTCAGGCTGTTCAAAACACTCCAAGTGTTTGAGTGTGTCTGGAAATGCAGGCATTTTGCCCACACTGAAAAGAAAGTTATAGTGAATTCTCTTTGAACAGATGTGGTACTGTATAGGCTTTGGAGAGTGATTTGACTTTTTTTTCATGAAGGAAAACAGCTGACTTTGAAAAAATAAGCCTTTGAACAATTGCAGTTTGCTTATTAGCACGGTTGTTAGATACCTCCATCCTAGCATACAAATTCTTTTAGTGCTTGTGGGGAATGGGCTGTGCTCAATTCCCTGCAGCTCTGGATGGCTTCAGATCATGCATTTTACAGGACTATCAGTTACTCTTCTAGTAGATTTTGTACCTGTATTAAAGAAGGGCCAGGAATGGTAGTAAAACTGATCCAAACAATAATAGGGTCATCAGTCTGACTCAACAGTGTGCAAAGTTTTAGAACAGATTTTAAAGGAAGGAAGTAATTAAAGCAGAAAAATAAAATGGAACATAAATTTTTCCAAAGGTAGATCATGTTGTACTTATCCGATACCTTTGATAAAAGAAATTATCTAGTTAAGACGAATGCTATTGATTTATTTTTCTTCAACTCCAGAAGAACCATACAGTAATACAGTACCAGTTTGGAAATCTTGCAGCTGAGAAAGCTGCATTTCTGATGAACACAGCAAAGGATCTTCAGAACACAGACAAGCAAATGATGTGTGGTCAAAATGTAGGATTGAAAGGAGATGTAGACAGTGGACGTAATATATCAAACTTCTGAATACAGTGATTATGGCAAGGTAAGACTGCAGTTATTAAGGTCTGAGAAGAGCACTGTGAATAACTGATGTATGAAGGGCAACAGTCTAACGATGCGTTTTATTTTTCTGAGCTGTATTAACTGAGCGACTGTGGAGGTTTCTATGCATATTATCTTTTCCTTTTTATGTTCCTTATTGAATATTGCTTTTTTATGTGTAGCAAGTTTATGTTACTTTCCTTCCTTTCTCCCATCATGAGAGAAAATGTTTCTCTTCCAAATTCAGATCACAGCGTCAACAGTTTTGGTTTGGGGTTTTGTGCATGCGTGTATATGTGTGTATGTGTGCATGTGTATGTGTGTGTGCATGTGTATGTGTGTGTGCATGTGTGTGTGTGTATGTGTGTTTGGTTTCTTTGGTTAGTTTGGGTTCTTTTCAAGACTTTTGAAGGAGTTTGATTATAAAATAATGAGAACAAACCTCATATTGCATTGATTATTTAAATAATCAAATTTAAATAGTTCTGAATTACGGAAAAGCCAGCTGGCATATCAACCATCCAATGATTAAGAGAGCTTATGCAGAGAATGCAGCCCAATCGCTATTCCTGCTATCTGCTTCCAGAGGTCTTGCTGGTCTTTTATTAGGTAACCCTGTCACTTCAGCTATTTGCCTCGACACTCAAACATATCAGTAACATATATGGGTATTATTGTAATTTTATTTCTTACACGAAAAATCTTATCCCTAGATCAAGTGCTGAAGATCACCCTGTTTGACTGTGACCAAGACTTTTCCCTGCCAAATGTTTGTTTGAGACACACCTGCACTTAGAAATTTATCTCCAGGAGATTTAAATATGTATCATCCGTTTTCATCAGTTTACTTGGGACAAATAATAGAGTGGTTTGCATGTAACTGATATTATTATGCTTCTGAACAGCCATGTGAGTGTGTTAAGGTTTATCCAAGTATGGAGGTAAAGGGTATACAGATATTCCTACTTTAAACTCGTACAACTTTTTAGTATTTTAAGAATTTCTTTCTTATAATATTTCCCAAATTTTGTTGTTCAGATTGAAAATGTTGAAGTTTGATTTTCACTTTTAATTTTTGCAACTAAAACTAAGTTTATTTGATATTTTCAAAGCAAGATCAAGTGTACTGTGTTGCAGTCTTCTGTTTTAGAAGATAAAGAATAAAAGAGCGTAATGACTCATGCCTGCTGCAAGCCATCTTATGGCAAGAGAGCATGAATCCAGCCCTATAGGCTCCAGTGCATTATATTCTGAGAAAATACTGCATTGCAAATACTGGCTTAATGAAACTGAAACTTTACTCTCTGGTACTAATATATGCTCTTTCCTGGCACCAGCTCCAGTACTTCTGTTTGTACTTTACAGATGACACTGAAGATTGGGGGAGGGTCATAAGAATAACCAAAATACCTGAAGTGTGTTTATATAGAGTACATTTCAAAATTATCAGCTGCTCTTGGTTTTCTTTCTTTCCTGTCTTTGTTCCACTTTGCAGAGCAAAGCTTGATGGCAGAAGTTTGTTCAGTCTGGCTGGAGAAACATTTAACAAGATTCTGGCACTAGTGACTGAGTTTTCACAAATTCAAGCTGGGAAAAAGGTGACAATTTTTGTTAGGAAAGACTCAAGTGAGGTTGAATTAAGACAGAAGAAGAGAGGATGGATTTCTTATCATTAAAAACCTTTTAATCAAGGTTGGGTGCTTTTTGGAGAAGTGTGTTTTAGCCCAAACATATGTATTTAGTTTCAGGCGGTAACTAAATAAGACACAGAGTTCTGAAAGAGAGTAGCCTAGAAAACCAGAGTGCCTTGCCCCATTAGATCTAGGAATGTTTTCCCCAAACTAAAGCTTTCAGTAATTCTGCCAAGAAGCTCTCATACATATGTGATGTGAACCAGGAGGGTACAAATATTGTTCTGGGTGTGGGTCTTCATGATACTACATCTGTATTGGGGTGCTTTATATCTTTCTAAAAAGTCTCTTAAGTCAGTGACAAGCTGGATTTTCCAAATTTGCAGAAGCTGAGGGACATTGTAACACAAGGCAACACAACTGAAAACAGAATTGGGCACTTTTTTCCTTCACTATACCTTCTTTTCCCACCACAGGTAGAAACAGAAATAAATAAAAAAAAAAAAGCTCCATCAGAGAGTTGTTTTAAAAGACTGAGATAGAAAGATTCTCTTCGGTTTGCACCATGTTATTCTGTAAAAATATCAGCATTTGCTTATCTCCCTCACACCCGCAAACATGATCTGCTTGTTCCTTTCCTGTACCATAAACATATTGCCCCATGCTTTTAATAAAAATGTAAGAGTAAGATAAAGGAAGAAACCCCCCTCGTATTTCTCTATCACCAAAGTCACTCTTGCTGAAATATTGGAAGCTTCTGCTTAGCCTCCCTAATAATGAGCACACTCCATCAAGGTTAGTTTGTTCTATCAGCAGTACTCCTTTGTAATTTAGGTCTCCTGGGTAGGGACTGTGTTTCTGTTATACAAGCAAACAAGAAAAATTATATTCTGATTCTTCTCTAGGTACTGCTCTCCTAAAAACTCTCATAACTGAAACTTATTGCCTGTATTCATACTTCTGCCACAGCTGCTATTGTTGGTAGTTTAACTTCTAAAGATAACATATAACAGATGCACTTGTGATTTTATTTGTTAACGTATTGTTCTGCCTCAGGGTTCAGTACAAAGTACAAAGATTATCTCCAAATTATCAAATATTATAATCTTATTAATTGTGATTGGATAATATAGTCAATAAAATCCATCATTCACCATAGGATTCATAGGTCACTGACAACAAAGAAATGTACTGGGGGGCAACTTCCAGTGAACTTCTGTTGGTTCTCTTCCATTTTGTTTAAATTTATAGCCGGTAACATAGTGCTATACCTGCAGAAAACACAAAAGCATCAAATTTATCAAGAAAGTCACTTGAACTTTTGCATTTTTTAATAACAACCGTACCACTTTTAGGCTTTACAGAAATTGAAGAAATCAGGCTCATGCTGTGGACTTGGTTGGAGTGCTGCTCTTCTCTTTGGATAGGCGAGTATTAGTGATATAAGTCTTTAGGCAGTCACTGTGGTCTAGTAATGTTGTCTGATTTTCATCTTCCAAAATAAACACCTCACTGTATTGCAAACTGCAGAGTCTCACTTTTGAGGTACAAGCAAGGGTGTGAAATGAACTAAAAGACAAGCCTAGGCAAAGCTGCTGAAGCAAAACTACAGGGCACAACTGTGTCTCGAATTAGACTTAAAACTTTCATGAGGTCAAGTTGCTGTTAGTTTCAGTGGGTAATGTAAGGCTCAAAGTTCAGCTTACCTCTTCCAAACCACCTCCTGCCCATGACAAAGGTGCAGTCACAATACACAAGTTGCTGCGCATAGGATAGGTCCATTTTCTATTTACATATTTGTTAGAGTTGAGCAACTGTTTTCATAGAATCATAGAATGGTTTGAGTTGGAAGGGACCTTAAAGATCATCTAATTCCCACTGCCCTGCCGTGGGCAGGGACACCTTCCACTAGATCAGGTTGCTCAAAGCCTCATCCAACCTGGTCTTGAACACATCCAGGGACACGGCATCCACAGCTTTTCTGGGCATCCTGTTCTAGTGTCCCACCACCCTTATAATAAAAAATACCTTCCTTATATCTAGTCTAAATATATCCTCTTTCAGTTAAAAGACATTGCCCCTTGTTCTATCACTACAGGCCCTTTTAAAATCCTGTCCTTTCTTATAAGCCCCCTTCAGGTACTGGAAGGTCGCAATTAGGTCTCCCTGGAGCCTTCTCTTCTCTACACTGAGTAGCACCAATCCTCTCAGCCTGTCTTCACAGGAGAGATGCTCCATCCCTCTGGTCATCTTCGTGGCCCTCCTCTGGACTCAGTCCAATAGATTCATGTCCTTTCTGTGTTGAGGTCTCCAACACTGAATACAGCACTGCAGGTGGGGTCTCACCAGAGCAGAGCAGAGGGGCAGAATCCCCTCCCTCGCCCCTCTGGCCATGCTGCTTTTGGTACAGCCCAGGATACAAAAGGCTTTCTGGGCTGCAAACACACATTGCCAGCTCATGCCCAGCTTCTCATCCCCATCCGTCTCACCCCCAACATCCCCGAGTCCTCTTCAGGGCTGCTCTCAATTATTCTATGCCCAGCCTGTCTTTGTGGTTGGAATTTCCCCAAGCCAGGTGCAGGACCTTGAGTTTGGCCTTGTGAACTCTATGACATTTTCACAGGCCCACTTTTCAAGTCTGTCAAGTCCCTTTGGATGGCAGGAGCTCTAGGCATCCCCTTGACAAGGGATATTTCACAGTATCATCAGTCAGCTGTGAGAGAGTTAAGGACATATATTTTAAAAAGATTTCCAAATGCATTCTATTCAAGTATTTAATTCCTTTTTCCATCTTCTTCAATCATTTTATCAATGTCAGGCTCAGGGTGAATCCAATGCATCCCACTTTCATCCCTTTGAATGCTTCACGTACGCACTTTTGTCCATCCTTAGGTCTCCAAACAGCTCTTGGCACCCAGACAGGCTAGAAGTAAAATGATTGCATACCACTCTAGAACAGGTAGAAATCAGTGCATTTGACATCAGTGATGGAAACATCTCAGACAGACTTCCATGAGCTTTGAGTCAGACCTTTTTTGAAGTAGAAATTGAAAGGTTTCACAGAGCAGGGACAGGGCATGGATGAAGGAAATTGTTTAATGTCAAGGAGATTTTAAAAATAAAGGTCACTCAGCCTAAATATTTTCTTCCCTTTTTTCAGAAATCAAATATTGCTAAGAAAAAATTAAAACTTGCTTGCTGAAGAAAGACCACAACGTGTCATGCTGTACGTATAGTATTCAAGGATACACCTTCTTTTTATTTGAGCTAAGACATTAAGTAAACAGAAAGCAGTAAACTCAGCCAGAGTTGCACAAAGCTGTATCCAGCAGGAAGCTCCAGAGACAGAACTGTGGTAGAGGTACTTCTTTTTTCTATCTATTCCTTTTAGAAGATTAATAGGATTCTTTTTTAAAATCTTCTAGGTGTTTTGTTAGTAAATTAGAACTTTTGTGTTTTCTGTTTGTGTTTTAAAAGACACTGAGTTTTGATTTTAGGTTTAGTGATGTCAAGGGCAATTGGCTTTTCAATTGATCTCTTCAGATGCAGAAATAATTTTGCAGTTGTTAATGCTTTCGTGTGGTTCGTTAGTTTTTTTGTTATGTTGCCTTAATTGCAGGGAAAAAAACCCCAAAAGTGAGGATTTTAAGCCAGATATCCAGGATTAATTCCTATTACGGGAATTATTATTATTATATGGGAAATATTATGTGTAACTATCCATGTAAAGGAGATACACAAACCACATAAGAAGTGAAATATTTTTTAGATAATAGGTTTAAAGTAGTAGTAGCAAGAAGAAATGTTGATATTGTTCAGACTAATTTGAACTTCATAGCTTATTACATTCTACATTTTCTGTACTTTTGTTCTGTCTGCTTCGATCGAAAGCCAGGACACATTCTTATTTAACTTCTTCAGTTTCTTTGATATCTAAAACTCTAGTCCTCAAAACCCTAGAAAAGCCTCTTAAGGCAAGAGATTTTATGCCCTTTCAAATTTCTGAATTTTTTAATCTATCAATATGATGTATGAACTGATTTTTTTACTAGTGCCAGGACTCTTATTTATGAGAACATACAGAAAATACAAGAGTTTCTTTTACCGTTGTTTTATTTGTGAGATTATTTCTGGAATACTCTTTCCTTTTGGATTCTTACATGCCAAAACCTGAAGCTGCTTGGGAAATCTTTACACAAGAAAAATCCTTAACTTCTGAGCACTTTTACCTGTAGGATGAGTTCTACTACACTACTTTGGAAGCAGTAAACTGCCTTTTTTTTTCAGCTCTTGCAGCATTTGAATGGGGGTTGCCATTTGACAATACAAATTAATTAGTAGCTTCTTCTATTTCTTCTATTTCACACTCTGCTTAAATCTTTTTTAAATTTTGACCTTTTGAAAGGTCCAAGTAGTTCTAAATTTGGAACAAAACTGAAATGAAGGATCACCTTGGGTTTTTTTTCCTCTTCGGGCTTCACGTATACTAAGAGTGCTTCACTAGTTAGAAATTCTTGAGAACAGCATTGGCAGATTTTCTGCGTAAACATGTAAATGTGTGTCAGAGACATGCTTTATACATTTAGTCATGCCTGTGTGCACAAAGCAAGAGATAGCTCTAAAAGTGCTGCTTAATTGGGACTGTACTAAGTGCTTCCACCATCTTCTTTCCTCATTCATGTAGACATTCCTCATTCCGCTCTCCCATGGTGAGCCCTGGCTCACAGCTGGGCACAGGCATGGTGGGCCACATTTGTACAACTCATACTGTGGTTGCACAACATGATACCATGTCCTGTTTCTTAAATAACTGTTAAAAGGGCCATTAAAAGCCATGTTTTATTTGTATTACTATATTCAGGCTGAAGTAGGATCTGAGGGGAAAGAAAATGCAGTGAAGAAACAATAATTTAAAAAGCGATGATCTTTCCAGACAGTTTCATTGCAAGTCTTCATGCAGAACTGCTTTTGCAAGGCTACATTAGCTATCCAAAATCCAGATGCTGCTATTGCTTCTTTTCTTTCTGGAAGATTAGAAGTTGTGAGAAAACAAGTTTATCTTACTTGCTACTTAGTTTTAGATAGTGTTGCTACTAATTAACATGGTTTAAATTAACATCGCTCATCTTTGAAACCTTATAAGAATGCTGATATTATAAAACAATTCCACACTGTCAAAAAAGTCTATCTCACATCCTAAAATGTTATCGACATCTTTTATCTTTGAGGGAACGGGACTTTTCCCTTGTGATAGCTATTGCTTCATGTACTGGAACTTGGCCTTTGGGACTCTGTTTATTAAGTTTATTAAACTTTTTATAACAATTTCAATGGAAGATGGGCTCAGAAGCACGTCTACTGGCAGTTCCTTTGGGACTCAGTCACTAGTGTTGCCTCGTGAGTTTAGATGGATGTGGCTGTAGTTGCTCAAATGGGGAGACAGACATTGCTTTCAGATGTAAAGTTTTTCCCTGTTTTTATAAAGTTTTTAAACTCTGATAGTATAAATGAATGATTTTGTTTATTTATTCTTTTCTTCTCAGCCTAATTTGAGGTGAAATACCTAGCCCTCACCGTAAGTTTACTACAGCAAAATCTGAAAAGTTTACCCAGAGAAAAATTATAGGCTAGTGAATTTATAGAAAAAAATATTCGTTGTTTGACTCCCCCAGTATGCTATATAGGGTAAGCATGAATTTCATGGTACGCTGGATATTACTCTCCGTTCGAAAAGTGTGTTTCACAGAAACAGATTATCTTGTATATTTTAGACCAATGCAGTGTTCAGTAGAAATTCAGAAGGCCAGGAAGGAGTATCAAATGGATTTTTCCTGGTTCAAATAGTTTATAAAATGTGAAAAACTTAATTTTTCTGCAAGATTAAAACTGCTTCAAGGAGATTTTTTTCTGTACAAAATCACCTGAACATGTGTCTGTCTATAAGTGGATTGCAGAGGCAATACAGGTAATGACCAACACTAGTAGTTGCTGGCAATGGAATTACATGTCCTTGGAACTTCTGTAATGCGCTAGTACAACAAACATCGCTCTGTGAGATTTTCTTTGAGCTGGTCATCCACAGGATACAGTTCTCTGGCCAAGAATGTCTGTACTTTGACAGAATTGGATCTTTGGTGGAAGGCAGACAAAAGGAATTTAATCTTTTCTGCCAAGCGAGGATACTTTATTAAACTCGTGTGATCTTGAAGTTTGATTAATACGAAGAAGGAGCACATGAAAAAATTCTTAAATGAAGCAACCTGATTCTGCAGCTCTCTAACAAAATATGTCTCCATATTTTCTGCCCAGATTTCATTTCACTCTGTCTTTCATCTCTCATCGTAATAAGTGCCCCCTGAGGCAAATGAGCTCTGTGTCTTGTTAGCAGTTTGTGGAGTAGCTCACTAGAAGGGCAGGCTTCAGCAGATAAGAAGACTTCGCTAGCAGACTCCATTGGAATCCTGAGGAAAGAACACATTTCTGGGAGTTGAGATAGCAGTGTACAACCATCAAATATCAGATACACTACTCTCTGGAAGATAGCAGTCCTTTTGCCAAAACTCTTCACATTTCTTATGAGAGCTAATGGGATTTACAATAGAAATAAGAAGTGACATTGTGCCAATCTGGGCTGTGTTAAGCCGTGTAGTGGCTTCATTGGTTTAGAGTCACTATATTGAAATAACAGTCTGGGTTTGGATAATTTAGCATGAAAACTTTGATAAATGTACTTTTTGTAGAGAGGTAAGAAGGGGCATCTGAATTATACAGCAACATGAACCACAGACTTAAAGAAAAGGAGACTGGAAAAGACCTCAAGACTTCATCTTGTGCATTCTGAAGCTCCAAAAGAGAATCAACTGTATCTCAGAAATGAAAAAGGATCTAATTGTCTTTATTGTGAATAACATTTTCTTAATATATAGCATAACCTTCAGTGTTATAGTTTGAGTCCATCGCTTTTTCCACTACAGATAAAAAACCACAATCCGTCCTTACCTCCCTAGAGGTAATTTATGTAGATGATAGTTTTCATGTGTTCAGTTGTCCTTCTGTTCTTTAAATTGAGTAACCCCAATTCTTTCAATCTTTTTCTTGTGGCTTTTTTTTTCCCCCAAGACAACTGACCATTTTCTCTGCTTTCTCTGGACTCTTTCCAGCTGGTCTGCCTTCTCTTGGAACAGTTTTGCTTGAACAGGACACAGTGCTTCTGGTTGCTGTGCTAGACAGAAATACAATAGGAGGTATTTCTTGATGTATCAAGCAAATGTACAATCAAAGCAGTTTCTCTTCCTAACATGCCGTTTGCATTCTTGATATGATGAAATGCTACTTGCTCGTGAATAACCTGTGACTACCTGGTACCCCTCTTATCCCTTTTTTGACAGAATGGCTGCCACATTTTTATGAGCTATTATTCCCCCTTAGAACCTGACACTTGTAAATACAAGTGCATTGCAATGTGTTTTCTCCTACAGATAATTTCTCTTCTTAGTCGAAAGCATTCTGAGTTTAATGTATTGTGCAATGAGTTTACTGTTCACATGGGCTTATTGTTATCTGCAAGGTGGAAGGATTGTTCCTTTATCCAAATCATTAATGACCTGGGCCATTACTTGGCCCAGAACGGACCCAGTTAGAATCTTACTGATTAATTTTTTTCAGTTTGATAGTGAATGATTAAAAATTAATCTTAATCTGTGGTTTTGGTTTTATTTGCTTGGTTTTGTTTTCCATGTTTGTTCCCCAGCCCACGTAGTTTTTCACTCTTCCAGAAATAGTTTCACTTTGATATACTTTTCAAAATGTTATGAGTCAATGTTATAATGTCAATAACATTATTAAAATTCAAACATATCATGTGACCTACTGCTTCTCTATTTGTAAGACTTGTGGTGTTACAGAAATTAAAAGCTAACATGCCAAAAAATACAAAGCAATATAGCTCAACTGTCTCCAACCTTTTATGAATAATCTAGATTTACATTTATCCTAGTATTTTTCCAGAATTGATCTCTTCTTCATTTCTTGACTTTATGAAGGTGAGCATTGTGTTCACCACTTCACACATTTCTCACACGACTTCTGGGAGTTTTCAGACAAAGCTAACAGATCTCACCTTGCTTCTCTCCATTGCCAAGGTATCTAAGGTACTTCCTTAGGCTCAGGTGTCACTATATATAGCACTCATTTCACCTCTTTAGCAGCCTATGAAGTAGCCATCTGTGTCTGTGCAGGGGTGTAGGTTCCTATCTCAGTCCAGGGACACTTAGTGCATCAATGACAACTAGAGAACTCTCCTGGAGACATGCTGTAGTGCTGTACTTGAGGATGATGTGAACTGCAGTATTTTCAAATTATTTTTGGTCCTGTTCTTTTCCTATTTTAGACAGATTCTTTCTTACTGAGTTTAGTTATTAGTCATGTAATTACAGTTCACCCTTTTATGAAGAATGATGGAAAATGTACATCAGGCTTCTGCAAGTGAACTATCACTAGGTTTTTCTTTTCCTTCCAGATTTGTTTTCTTGCTGTCTCTTATATCCTTTGCTTTCTGCAGTTAAATTTGTGCTTTATCCTTTATGACTTTGTTTCAGCATCCAGTGCTATTCTTTCGTACTTGTCCTTACGAGTTTGACCTGGTTTCCACTTTCTGTACATTTCCTTCTTGTGTTTCAGGTCATTGAAGACCATGCTGCTTAGCCAAGTAGCCAAGGTGATCTCTGACTATACTTCCTATCCTCCTACTGTGTAGGATTGTTCGTGTTTGTGCCCTAAACATAATTTCTTTAAGGAAGTGCCAACTCTACTGAATTCTGCTTTAGCCATGTTTCCCATGAGAACCTACCTTCAGTTCCCAGAGTTTACTGGAGTCTTTTTGTATAGAGTTCATTGGGTTTGAATTGATCTTGCCTCTTGTTCTTCATCTAAAAATAATGCATATTATCACAACACAGTTGCTCTCAACCAAATTACCTTTGGCCTCATATTCCCGACCATCCCCTTTCTTGGTTGCCTAGCAGGCAGCCTCTTGGCAGGCTGCTCTTGAAGCACTTGGCAGGCTCTAACAGCTGCTGTAGACCCTGCACAGGGAGTGGTTAAATGCTGCTTGTTATACCTAGAGACAGACACAGCACAGAGCTTTGTAATGTGCAACAGGAGATGCTCACCTAAACATTCTCAGGAAAATACTGGCAACTTTTAGCTGAGCATTTAATCAAAACAGAGACAAATACTATGTGTTCAGGGTGTTTCAGACGCTCTCCTGTGAAAGCATCTGTCTGGATACAGAAACACTTTGCCCAGCCTTGAAGTCCAGGTAAGGAGAAGACAAAATCTTTCCCCTATTTCCTTTGCATACCTAGGCATAAAATTAAAATGATGTGTTCCTCTGGACTGATCTTTCTTTGTCTGAACCTTTGTTGTTTATTTATCATCACTCCGAGGAATGGGAAATCTCCACTGAGGCTGTCTGATTGGTGAGTAAAATCGGACTGTCAGTGGCTTTTCCATTACCATGATTTTGTAAGTGTAGGCAAATCTCTGCAAAGAGAGATTTCTTTTTCAGAGTCGGTTGGGTTTTTTATTTGTTTATATATTTAAAAATTGACATAAAATATTTTAAGGCATAAAGACATTGTTTAGCTTTTGAAATCACACTGTGATGAAATGAATCTACAGAAGATTTTTTTGACAGCCTATTATTCACTACTATGGCTTTCCTCAGTTAAGAAGTTGATGTTACAGGGATTCTGGTGCCTGAAATGATAAAGGCTTTCATTCACTTTCTGGCTTTATTAAGGGTGCTATGTATCTTGACTCTTCTAATTTCAATACAGTTTGCAGCTACATAGGATTTCGTAAAATTTCAAGCATTTCAGCAGAAGTTTTTCGGGCTAGATATGTGCCTTGGGATATTCTTTAAAATCCTTTGAGCAACAATAGTTTATAGATTTTTTATACAGGGAATCTGTGCTCTTTTTTCTTCTCTTAAATGATTCCAGTGACCTTTCCTCTAAGAAGTTCAGGTACATTGCAGACTTTCAAATAGGCATTAGAAAAATGAGGTTGAGAGGTTCCTCTTGTACATTCTCAGTGGAACCTGTTCTTCACAGGAGAGTAAACCATCCATCTTAAAGAACAAGGCAAGCATGAGCAAGACTTCTAGGGAGAAATTGTTGGAGATTGCTGGCAAAATAGATTCAAGAAAAAAATCAGCAGGAAAACGTGCCTTGATGACTCGTGTGAAAATTGATGTGGGAGGGAAAGAAAAGGAAAATGTGTCAGTTTAGTTTGGGAGATATTAAAATAACTATAGAAGCTGAAGTGCAGAGCCTAGGACTAGCTGAGTACAGAACTGAGAGTGAGAAGCAGTGGGGCTGCGTGGGAGTCTTGGAAGTAGAAGAAGAGACAGTTCTGATGAGCTGGGCTCGGAAGTGTGGTTGTTGGAGGGGGGGCTGTGAGGCTGACTGAGGAGATGAAGGGAGGAGTCTGGCAGAGGGAGCCAGCAAAGAGCTGGCTTGTGCATGAGGAAAGCTGAATAGCAGAATCAGGGTGAGATCTGATGGGTGTTTGGGAAGCTGGAAAACAGGATTTGCTGGGCAAGCTGCCTGGGGACGATATGAGGAAGGCTTTTGGAGGTGAGAATTTGCTGGAGATTGGGTTAAAATTTTGCCTGAGGAATAGAAGTGGGGACTGGGGAAGATGAGGTCACACCTGGGATGGGGGCTAAGGGAAAACTCTGGTGCCCGTGTAAATACGTGTTAAGCAGGAGTGTTGGAATGCTGCTGGAGAGTGGAATGCAAAGAGGTGCGGGTACCAGAAGAGGAAGACTCTGGGCAGGCCATGCTAATGGTGGGAGCAGGGGAAGCAGGGACAAGCTGTCCTATGGACCATTTTCATTCAGTGCCAGGAATGGCATCCCGCATGGCCAAGTCTCTCCGTTTTGTTGCTCCCAGCAGGTAAGACTGATGAGTTTGGGACTTGTCACTGTTGATGCTGGGTTTGTTCAGAAGATAGCAACCTACTGCCACTATTAGAGTGAGTATCATGAAACTGGTCAGAGGAGCTGATTCACCACTGACAGTGATTTTTGTGCATGTTGTTATGATACTTCGTGAATACACTTTTCAGTAGCTTTTCAACACCTGGTTTTAAAAGTAACAAGATACTCCACACAATTTTGACATGTTTGGTTCACAGGATGAACATGTTCTTGAGACACTCAAGGGCTGTGCAGTAGAATCCCCACTATCTATGGCAGATGAAGGAAGGTGTGTAGTGAACCAGACAAGAGTTTTTAGGATGAGAGTTTGTGTTCTTTGTCTGCTACGATAATCCCATGTGGTGTGGAGTGCCCACCTTTTCAGAGACTCATTGACTCTCCATTCTTCATTTTCTGGATACGTGAGCAGACTCTGGAAACCAGATTTGCAGATTTTTCAAGCATTTGTATCTGAAATCCACAAGACTATTTTGAACTTAGAGTGTACTGTAAAGTCAAATGCTCTGAAATGTCTTTAGTTTCAAGACTGTTCTGCCAAAAGCCAGCAGACACTTCATTTTATGCTCTCTATGATTTAGCTTATCACTTTAATCCTACTGTCTCCAAACTTCTTAATTTTTGATACTGCATGTGTCATAGTATGCTATAAAAACATGTTTCATAGAAACAGACTTTAAACGTAACATTTCTGCTGAACAGCTTGCCCTGCAACACATAGGAGAGCAGAAGGGAAAGGAAAAATAGGCCTAGATTCATGTAGGAAGAGAGAAAAAGGTATACACACAGCTTGTCAGTAAGTGTCAGGATGTTTCAGGCAAAGAGGTTATTTCTGTAACAGAGCAGACACAAAATCACTGGTGTTAGGACTTGTGCATGATTCCTGTAAAGGAGTCTTTAAAGGAGTATAAAGAAGAAAGAGTGGGGGGGAATGAGAGTAGAGGTATGGTTTCAGACAAAATTAATTTTGGATCCTGAAAATGAGGTTCAAAATCTAGACTAGAATGACAGGAGAAGCTGGATGAGATAGGAGCAAAAAGGAAAACAGTTGAAGCAGAAACGCTTTGTATTCACCGGAGTGCAAAGAGAGAAAGAGAGGTCATAGCTGCCATCAATTATGGTTGAGGGGTACTAGGGGTGGGGATACAAGGGTATAACAATGTGAACAGCAAACAGGAGTTTGCCTGGGGGCGGTGTGCTTAGTAACTGGGACTTTTACAAACAGTTTTACTGCTGTTCTGTGTGCAACGGCAGGAATGAATGAATCAAACTTGCACAGGGAGGTGAAAAACTGGAGGGGACAAAGAGGATCTAGGTCTGAGACAAGGTGGGTAGACCTGAATGGCAAGGAAAACATTTCTATTACTGACATTAACTGAGAAGAGAGACTTGGGAGGGGACAGTAAGACATATGCAAAGGCAGAGGGTTAGTTATATACATGACAAAGCAGAGGGATTTTGTGAGGCCCATCTCGTATGAAACAAGCTTGGGAGGAGATCATTCATTGCCATCATGGCCGGCGTGCATTGTTCTAAACCTTTCTTCCATACTTCCTTTTTCCCCCTTCTTCCTTCTTTCCAAGTTTTTTAGGTTTATCTAGATTCCCTAAATAAAGCGGTAAAGTTTGCTTTCCTGCGATTGGTTTTGCAGTGATTTAAACGGCAGTTGATAAGTGCATGGAATTTTGAATTAAGTGTTCAGATAAAAAGGCCCCACAGCCCATTACCAGATGTCAGGCACCAAAAGCAGTAACAGGGCGCTGTCCAGTCCCCTGGGGCTGCCCGCCACTGCCCACAGCCCGGGACCCCACGTCAGCCTCCCGAGGCCACCAGTCCCTGCCCCAGTGATGCTGCAGCAGAAATGGTCTCCAGCTTCCCAGATCCTATCAGAGCTGGGCCCACCCACGAGCCAGGTCTCCTCACTGAACCTATCTCTACTTAGAAAATCAAGTCTGTGGCCTTTCTGGCTGCAGTTCCAAGAAGGAAAAGAGAGACAAGTTTGATTACATAGTAAGGGCTAGGTTCCACTATGTGCAGTGCATATAGTCCCATTCCTCTATAAATGTCTGTGGTAGTCTAGTGGATAATTAGCATATTGCTTTCTATGAATTTCTTTGAATTTGTTCTTCTTCGTGTTCACTGAATTATACTTTGTGTCTTTTTCAGTCCAGTTCTCAGCCTCCCTTTTCCACAACATTGTTAGAGCAGGCTACAGAATCTTCCTGTTTCCCTTGGCCCCCAGCTCTGCCACTTTTCCTTGGGTTTCTGTTTCCTGCCTCTCTCTAGGAGCTTTTCTGTCAGACTCGCTGCTGCGAGTACATTTTCCCATGTACTCTTTTGCCTCTCTTCACTTTGGTCCTTTTCATGCCCAAATTGGCTCTTCCTTTCGCTTGCTCTTTTGTGGGCTGGTTGGTAACACTTTTAGCACACTGGCATCCTAGCTGGTGTTGGTATCCCTGAAAGGGAAGACATTTATGAGTGACTTTAAGTGAAAAATGTAATGGCTCTATAGGTGCTTCATAAATTTTGTCCAAAAGCAGAGGCAGCAGAGGAGAAAGCAGGAGCAGGTTTTTTGTTATCATGGGCCAATGGTAACAGGGGCTACCAATATGACTGATCAGAAAGTAAAGCTGAGCTTGTAATACCGCAAGAAAAATGATAGATAAAGAAAAACTTTGGAAGGTAAAACAAGGAGACGACATGGAATTAAGCAGAGAAGGAAAAGCTAAAAGGCAGGCATGAGAAGTGGTGTAATGAGAATAATAAGCAGATTCATGGTGGCAGTGAGGAAGGTATCACTACAGTTGCTGAGACCAGAAAGAAGTCTGATGTTGATGGAAACTGTTACTCTGTACCCACCTCAGTGCTGTGAAGTGTGCTGTTCTATAGGACACTCTTGTCAGCCTTTTCCTCAGTAGCCCCTAGCCTAGCCCATATGTTGTCTCCCCACTGAGCCTCCTACCCATTCTCACCTAACACTGTTCAACCCGTGCTGCAAATGAGATGATGTTAAATGCTGTCTCTTGTTGGCAAAATGACCCAGATCAGATACTTTTTCTAGCCCTAGGCTGTCTGTAACTTGCCTGAGTTTCCTAATCCGTTACTGATTTTCCACTTCATGGACAGGCCAGCCCGGCTGCTAAAGCTCCACTTTCTGGGGTCTTTCTCCCTCCTGTCCACCCATCACAAATTGTAGAGAAGCAAGGGTGTTGCAGGTTTGGTCCAACAAGGCTCTTGCTCTTGCAATTCACTCTGATAGAACAGCACATGCAGAACTGCATCCAGAGCTTGGTTTTCCTGTCCAGGCTTTTCCTGGGGGCTTTCTACACGTCATCTCCTCCTCACCTTCTATGTACCCATGCACATATCAGTGTGTATTTATTTGCAGCTGTCTTTTTGAAGGGATTAACAGGGCTTAAGTACAGAATGGGGTTCAGCAACTGAGAATGTTATCTGTTTTCAGAGATTTTCCCTACCTTCCACTGAGCTGCCCTACAGGTACTTCTTTTACTTCTGGCTTCAAATATATCAGGAACACAAATAAGTATTGTTGTAATTTCATTCTTTTAATCTGGAAAGTTCCACTTATCAAGCGGGTGCAGAGGATCACCCCACATTCTCAGCTCTGACCAAGGTCTGTCTGTGAAAAATTAGCTTGAGACACACCTTTGTAAGTTTATTACCAGAAGATTTCAAATCACTATCAGCCTACTTAGTTAGTTTACTTGGAGCAAATAATATGCCAGTGTAACTGATATTAAAATGTTTTGGAACTATTTGTGTGTGTGTATATATGTGTACACACGTGTGTGTACATGTGTTTCTGCACTTGGGTAAGAGGTGCCACACAAAAAGACTTAACATTATGCAATATTACCAGCTATAATACTTCTTATTGTTTATGAAGGTATCAAAATATTATTTTAAAGTATTTTTTAAAAAAATATTTCTTGAAATACTGAAGATTTCTGAACTGCAATGGTTCAGAAGTTCCAGGAGAAGGATTAGGGAATGCTATATTATTGTTTCAGCAGTTCAAGGACAGAACAGTGTACAAAGTGATACCTGTTCAAGGCAATGCAACCTATTCCTTTGGTGCCTGTACTAGAAATAAATCTGCATGGCAGGAGGGAGAACTTCAGTCTGAGTGTGATGTGTTAGGTCATGTACTCGTGTGACTATCATTAAAACGTCTTTGACTGTCTGAGTATTTCCTAATTGAAAGAGTACTAGAGATTTTCTATCAGACCTTGTTTTGATCAGGGGGAAAGGAACTCATTATAAACCCAAAGCTGGTGGCTGGATAAGTGTGAGTGGTTGTGGTGTAGCTACACATGCTCAGTTAAAGTCCAGACTGCTAACAGACAAAGGGGAAGGTTGTAGAACATCTAGCATCACAAAACTTGAAGCAAGCAAGAGATAAATGAACCAAGAGAAAGCAATTTAACAGAAAAAAATATCCAATAACTCCAGCATGTGACAATTTTGTGACACCCCTGGAAAAGTACAATACGGAGATAGAGAGCTCTTCTGGGTCAAAAAGTCTTGCCTGCCATGCAGCGGATGTGCAAGTAGGTTGTCAGCCACCTTCATACCCAGTCTAACGTAGAAAAGGGAGATGTTGAAAGTAATTACAAGCAGAAAACAGTTAGGAAATTCTTGAAGTAAAAAGAAGGATGAGAAGAACATTTTATGATCAGGAAACCTGACAACAAAGATATGAACAACATGACACAATGTTTTTGGTTTTGTTACATGCAGTGTGTATTTTGGGAAGAAAAGAATCTTTGAAATAGAATTGTAGAGGGACATGGTAGAATTATTAGCAGTGCAAAGAAGGCTTGAATTTAGTAAATATTTTTAATTTTATGAAGGCTTCAGGCCTTTTTGCCGTTTTGCATGCACATGAGATGATTTGCACTTCTTTCTCGAGTAATCTATGCCCCATTTGTTACCATTCTTGGCTTGAACAGTTGCTCTGGTTGTTCTGATATAGAAATTTCGGATTGTTATAGGAAATGGATGTCACCAGACTGACTTACTGTTTTTGTTTGGCTTTGGTTGATTAAGGCAATAGCATTGATATAGCGGATTTAGAATTGTATAAAGCATTTGACTAGACATGACAGCATGTTTTGGCTAAGAAGCTAGAAAGACGTTGAATTAGCTGGACACACACTGAAGAAATTAAACACTAATTAACTGACAGGCCTCAAAAAAATTTATCGCCTTATCCTTCTGAAAGATTCCTGCAAGAAAGGATTCTATGAGGATAATTCTTGCTTCCTTGTTTTTTCTTTAGTAACGACCAAAAAAAGAGTCAGACAATGATTTTTGATGTAATTTGCAGAATCCAGTAAGACATGCAGATATTGAAATTATCAAGCCATAGCTATATATAGTTCATTTATAATGATGTGATCTGAAGAACAAGGAAAAACCAACAGTGTAGTGTAAGGCTGTTATCTGGAAGATTTTATGCTTCATTAAAACTTTAAAAAAAAATCTACCTCCTCTCTACTCCCCCACCCCCCTTCTCTATGTATGACAGGAACAAAGCAGATTAATGCCTTATACTAAATTTTTAGGGTCTTCTTTTCTGGGAATGTGTAAGATCCAAAGAGACATTCAGATCCCTGTCTTCCTGTTTTGTTACTTTTCAGTGGAAGAGGTTTCTGCTCTTTTTTTTTTATGAGTCTTAGGATGCTGTCCTTCCATCTTGCCTGGGAGACCCCACACTGCTGCCCTTTTGTTACAGCAGAACTAGTCCATTTAGTATGGATTTTTTGTGTTAATAGACTCACCACTCCTTGACAGAGAAATGCCTTGTAGTTACCTAAAATTACACTTAATTCAAGGTAGGATGAGGAAAAATGCACATAGAAGTGTTAAGTCCTTACATTTTAAGTAGTAAACACAATAAAAGTATGTGGAAAAGCCATAATAAATATAAGGAATAGTTCATCTGATTTACTGACACCGACACCTCTGACACCTACTGACAAAGGTGCTTTTCATTTTGGATTTTTTTCCCTCCTTTTTAATTTCCAGGTGACTTGTCCCTCTTTGACAAAATGGCTCTCAGAATTTTCTTTCCTCTTCTTCCTCACATTTCTCTTAGGTGACTTTGATCACTGGAAACTTTGCATTACGCAGCACTCCATACTGGGTTCTCCAATCTGAAAACATCTCCCAAAGAAGCCTTTGGACTTCACCTTAAGGTAGTTTCACGTCATGTTGACTTCACTTGTTGAGGGCAGTGTTAACTGTTACTGCCAGTCTGCTCTGTGAAGTTTTCTAAGGAGTCCAGAAAGATTTCACCTGTCATCTTGGAGCTTGTTCTATCCCTCCTTATGGTCTGATTGTTCTCCTGAATTTAATTAAAGATTCTTTTACTTCCACAAATATGCATAAGTCTTAGGAGTTGTCTCCTGTGTTTAACTAGCCCCTAAAAAGCTTCTTTCCCCCAAGGAAGCAAGTCTCTTCTATTTCCCTGTGGTGACTCATTGACAAGTTTCCACATGAAATATGTCTTATAGCAGACCTTATATTCTCTAGCAGTAGTGTAATTAGTAAATATGCATGATACAAGTATCTAAATAGGGTGAAATTCATCTAGTTCGTTTTCTGATTCCTGAGAGAGGTATGATAACATCACTTCTCCAAGGTGACAGTATTTAAAGTGAATGAAGCCCAGCATCCTTCTCCTAAGCATACTCTAACAAGGAATCCGTGTACAGAATTATTTAGTTGTATTGATTTTAATGGCTACACAGTGTGAAATTGTGTCTTCAAACTGCTTCTGAAAAAGAATAAAAAGGGAACACTCAGTCTTGGCCCTCATGAGATCAATGAACAACCTTACTGACTTTAGCTGGCCTTGAAAACAGCCTCTGGTGCATTAGGACTCAAGGGTCACACAGTGAAATGAGAATTGATGTACAGTGAAGAAAAGATTAAAGGCAAATCTTCCCGAAACTTTTCTTGTAGCTTTTACAATGATCTTATGCAGCCAAGAAAATGAAAAGGTATAGGCTAAATGCCATTGTGTCTAAGAATACTGCATTAATTTGAATGAGTATTGTAATATTTTATTGTAAATACAAGTAAATTTTTAGTACGGAGATAGTGAACAGTGTCCCTCTCCATTCCCCAGGTCATACCTACACTAAGAGAGATTTAGTTATCAGTAATGCTGTTAATTGTATGAGTCTGCAGATATTCTGGTAAAAGTGTGTAATATCAAAAATCACATGTCAGCCCTGAAAGGAAGAAGCCTTGTGCTCAAGTGCAGTTTCAACAATGTAACTGGTGCTGCCTCTACTGCTGTCTCAGAACACACCAGAAACCAGTTTCCATTACGGCAGCTGGGGTTTATGTACATCTACACAATGGGTGGCACACAAACAACTTCCAAAGTGGTCTTATTGTATCTTGTAAAAACAAAATAAAAAACCAAAAAAATTGAAAAAAAATTTGACATCCTCAGGGAATCCAGGCAATGATGTGTTTATTGCCAACAGGTTCAGGGTGAAAACTTGAGAAGTGGAAAAGGAAGATAGTGCTGTTTGACTTTTGATTGTCCAGACTTTGTGGAACAGAATGTCATGTTTGCCAGTGGTTATTGTTTTGCACTTCATTTTGCAACATCTAATAAAAGCATGCTGATGAAAAGCTCTCTGCTGGGGGAAATGGAGTAAGATTGCCCAGAGGATTTAGATAGGTCTCTCTCCATGAAGTGAAGGAGACAGAATGAGTGAGGACAGGAGAGAAAATATATTGTGGTGGACTGCATTTGCCTCTCTACTTTTATCCGGGAACATGGAACAACTCCTTTTCTGTTGCTTTCTCTACTGCTTCTATACATTTTGTGTCGTACTGAACCATTGTGGGGCTCTTCTGCTGCGGCAGCAATGGCAGCAAACATATACACCATGCAGTGTCCTTGGAGAGGGAGAATGGGAGAAATCAAGTTAGAGGTTAGGATTCTCTGCAGGAATAGGGAAGAGTTTCCCCTGCAGCGATTTATTTGCACAAAGTGGAAAGCTTCAGGGCAATAAATGGAAAGGAACTTATCCTGAATGTGTCATGGTCTTTGTGGATACACCTGTTACAGGTTACAGAGAACTTTGTGTTCCCAGATTCTAAAGGTTATAAAAAAATACAACTTTGTAATCCTAAATGAAGTTATTGGTCCCCAACAGCTTTCAAAGAGAAGGGAGAAGTATTTTCTCATAAGCAGTTCATTGTTTTGAGAAAAGGGGGAATTTTGGAAAACTTCTAAATGGTCATATTATTTGTCTGTTTGGTTTAACAATATAATTGTGGTGAGTCTTTTCCATAAGAGAATTTTTAGTTATTAGCAAAGCCTATTTTTATAGGGCTTGAAAGGTCTTTCTGCTGTCCTAAATTCTGTAAGACATTTACATGTTATCTTTGTTATATCAGTCATACAAAATTTAACCTGAATTATCTTTCCTTGTTGACAGAAAGACAGATTTCCACTTTAGAGATCACGTCATTTTCCTTCCTGTGAGAATAACATGAACCAGAAGGTGTTGATTTTCCTTCTCCCAAATTTCTTATTTGGGATATTTCTTTTTGGGTTTTTCTGCAGGAGACAAAAAACCCTAACAGGTGAGTAAAGAAATTACCAACAAGATTCAACGTTTTAAAGAAAGGGAGACACCTTTTCCAAATATCTTAGAAAGTGACTATGGAGACCAAGATATAAACAATATTGTGAAAATATCCAAGGCCTTGCCACTGTGGTAGCTATCTTAGCAATATATGAGAGGAGAGCACTAAAAAACCATGATGTTGGAACATCAAACTTGCTTAGACTAATACTGCTAACATATTGAAAGTTTTCATTTTAATAAATGTTTCACTGGGGAGGGTAGTTTATTGCATGTTTGCCATAGTCTACTCTGGTTACAGTAAAAAAAAATATTTTAGCATCTTCATTAGATTTTGTATACAGGGTGATAGACTGAGTGCTATGATTGTCACAGACAAAGAGATTTATATAAGACTATTTCACTGAAATGGTTTAAATGTCTTCCTTGGTTACAGATGCTTTTCCCGATCCTACTGAAAATTGGCTGGCAATTCAAAACAGTCGGAAAAACACACTGGCTTCTGTCTGCCTGAAGAATAACCTCATTAAACCAAGAAGCAAATTGGATTCTCGTGTTGCATACCAGTTCTTTGTGGAGCACAAGCATAAATTTCTCTACTGTGAGGTGCCCAAGGTAGGCTGCTCTAACTGGAAGAGAACCATTTTTCTTCTTCAATCAGACTTGGATGCAGAAGCTTCTGAAATTGAACATGACCACATCCACCATACCTCAGCGATCAAAAGGCTGGTGTCCTACCCTCCTGCCTTACAAAAGGAATTTCTAAGCAATTACACCAAAGTGATGTTCACCAGACATCCCTTGGAACGGCTGGTTTCAGCTTACAGAGACAAACTCCTGCACTCTGAGCCATTGTACAGTATCACTATTGCTAATCAGATGAAGGCAATGTTCAGAAAAAATAAAAATTCTTCTGAAAAAGTGAGTTTCCAGGAGTTTGTCAGCTTCATTACAGCAAAACCACCACATACTCTTGACATTCATTGGAGACCAATGTTTCTGCTCTGCGATCCTTGCAACATTCACTATGATATTATGGGTAAGTATGAAACTCTTGGATTGGACTCTGAGCATGTTCTGAAGGTCATTGGTGCACCAGAGAGCCTCCAATACCCCAGCTTGAAGAGATACAGGTCAGAGAAACGAACTGATAGTGATATCACCTTGGAGTACCTCAGACAATTGACCTCAAAACAAATTGAGAAGATAAAAAACTTGTATCAAATGGATTTTTTTTTGTTCAACTATACTATGAAATATGAGGATTATTTTTCCCTGAATGGCTAATGTAGGTTGAACAAAGAAGTTTCCTTTGTACAAAACAGGCAGAACTTGTCCTCACAGGTGCTTGATAGGTGGGTTGGTGATTGCTGCTGAGATTATCCTGGAATTTGTAGACATGGTTTATCACCCTAAGAACTCTTATAAAAAATCCCTGCCATGATCTCTTGTACCATGCAGAATTTTACCTATTAAAATGATTGTCTTCCTGTCGATCTTTGACAGCATACGTTTGTTTCATGAAAACTGTTCATAAATGATAGATTTTGGTCCATTGGCAAGAGACATGGGAAGGATGAAGAATGTTGTTTTTCACAATGAATATTTTAGAACACAATTTTCATGTATTTTTTTTAATTAGAAAAAGACATGAGAAGCAATAAAGAATCTGCTTGAGAGTTAAACCACTCTGTCTGCAAGAGCCTTGATCACAGATACTGTAGGAAAGGAGCAAATAACTTCAGGTGCTTGAAGCTGCATTACACAGAGCCTAATGCCAGAATATCTTCCCATCTAGCAGTGCTCTCATCACAGCCCATCAGCCTCATCCCTCAAGCAGCACAGTTGTCAGCAATCCAGACAAAGTTTCCATTACAGCTCTTAAAAATCTTCTGATGAGCAGATCTGGTATTCATGGTGACTTTACAAACTCTTTTTGTCACTTTTGTAAGCATTATGGTCTGATTTTAGCAGACGGTCTGAAAAATGCATTCGGTTTTTTTTAGAGAAGTAGTTAGAGTTACCTTCTAAACTGTACAGCTGGGGTGGTGCATGATCTAAAATCTCACCGGAAAGGTGACTGTTATTTGTTCTCCAAAAACGCTTAACACCCAGTCAATGGACAGGCCAGTCAGTGGAGTGGGGACAATGTTTGGGCTTTCCCATTTGTGCTGTTGGAATTCACGCGCCCCTGGGACTTACCTGAGCATGGCACTTGGGAGGAGCTGGGTAACCTTAGATAATACATTCGTTCTACCTGTGGCTTTCTCACCTTACAGGAGAATGAGTGCAAATAAATTGTGGAATTATGGTGAGGGGAACAATGAAATGTGAGAGAAGTAACTCAAACCATTAGCTACTCCTTATATTCTTAGGAGACTTTGGTTTTAGATCACTGAGGGATCTATAACTGCTATTCTATTAAGCATGAGATTTGTCCCTTTAAAAAAAAAATCTGTTGTCTCGTCAGGTTCAAATATTAATTTGTGACCATATTAATTGTAACAAGTTTTAGCAACTAATTGTGACTATCAGCACCACCTCAGGGGGAAGTTGGTCTCTCAGCAGCCAACTTGAAAATCTCTCAAATGCACTTAGTTCCTCTCAGCTAAATCTGCAAATGTATAAGGGCTGGCAGGCTAGTCTTGGACCCAAAGTTGGCTCTCAGCTTCTCATCACACAGAAAAGGACAGATACAAAATAAGTTAATCACACAGTAGCCACCAATCTGTACAGCCTTTGCTGCCAGAAGCATGGCCAAGGGAGAGGGAAAAGGAGACTGTGAAAAATGGACACAACGGGTTTTAAGTTATGAGAGTTTTGAGGAGCCCTCCCAGTGCAGGGAGTGAAATGAAGGGATAATCTGCTCCAGTGGGAAGGTGCAGTGATATATGACATCAGTTGGAGACAATGATCAGGCCATGGTGACAGGAGAAGGCCCAGAATCTCCTGGGCCTCCTCTCTATCCCCCTTGACAGCAGATTGTACACAAGCCAGGACTAGCATTCAGTACATCTGGCAGGTCTTGCCTGGCTGACTATTTCACAAATGGGGCAACTTTGGCACAAGGAGAGATCCAAAGAGAGAAGATCAAGCAAGAACAGAAAAACAATTTAAACAAAAAAAGAGATAAGCTTATGATTTTATGCAGAATTATTCATGTTTCTGGATCTTACCCTCACCACCATCGTATTGGGTGTTCCAACAACCCTTCTATTCCCCAATACTGGATGGCTCATGCCACCCTGGCAACCCTGTAGTTCATGTAGGTTTTTCTTTTTTTAACTTGTTAGTTTTCCTTTGGCAGAGGAAGCTGGAAACGACTCCCATCAAAGTTAAGGCTATGCAGAAGGATTCAGTCTCTCTCTTTTTCCTGAACCAGAGCTACATGCCTCTCCTACTTTCTTTGATAGATGAGGTAGAGGGGAATAAGATTTGCTTCATGACTCACTTCTGCATGATAGATCTCTCCAGAGCTATATCTGAAGCTGTAAGTATTTCTAAAAATACATGAGTACTCTGGCACCCTCAGCCAGCCTAGGAAAGCTCTGAAGAAATGATACTGACAGAGTTTGATAGGTGTCTTTGCTGTCAGCACTCAGTGTTAACGCCCCCCTCCAGTTTCTTGCTGTTAGATGTGAGTGGCTTTCTATTCTTATTTCCTCTTTCACAGAGGTTCATATATTGTTCCTACAGTGATGACAGGAAACTGATGGTTAATTCATTCATCACAAGCACTAGTCAGTAGCAGAAGGGTATCTATTAAAGCAGAAAAATCTCTGTAACTATTCACAGCAGACTTTGAGTTTTGACATCTGCCTATAGGGAACTGTAAGTAGCACATTGTCTCAGGTCACTGGCTGCTGTAATGCTGTTTAGCTGGTGTGCGTCTGAACAAAAAAAAGCTGCAGAGGACATGTGTGTGCATGTGTGCCCATATAACAACAGCTTCAGGACACAGAATCATACAAGAATGGTATAAATTATGGATTACCAACAGTAATAAAATGAGAATAATGGGTTGGAAAAGAGAATAATCTGTTGAAAAATGGGAAAAAACCCCCATTCTTTATATTGTAGTATAATAAAAGTTGATGAAGGCTCTGGACATTGTCCTAGACAGCCCACAAGAACTGCAAGACACCTGTAAAGTTTATGATGAAAATTATAACACAACTCTCCATGGAATGGAAGAGAGGTTTCCTGTGCTGTCTTCCCTACAAGTGCACTGTCCAGAACAAGGCTCTAAGCTGAGCTGGCTCCCTCCCGGCTTTTGCTCAGAGAATAGCCCCCAGTGGTATGTCTTTCCTTGGGATGCTAACTCTTGGTGACGTGTTCCTGGGAGGAAAATGGATTCTTGCAGTTGGGAGCAAGGGTGGAGGAAGTGTGGTGAGGCTTAGGCCCCAGGGAGTAATTGAAGGGGGAGGGAGTGCCATAATTCATCTTCTGATTTATTGTTACACGCCTGCGGTGTGATCATTGCTGTGTTCATTTCTGATTACCTTAATAAACTGCAGCGAGTTAACACATTAATCTATCTGTTCATCCTTCTCAATAACATCTGTTTAAAAAACAAACCCTCCTCAAAGTTGTTCTGTCAAACCAAAACAAAGGCCACGTGCTATTAGACAATAATCCATACAAAGCTGCTTGCCTCTGCTTTGCTACATTAATATAAGTCTGCCTCACAGAAATTTTAAAGAATTTAATGAATTAGCAAATACTAATGTGTGCTCCAGTTTGGAGGAAAAATGCAAATAAGTGGAAAAAGGAAGAGAAAGAAAAAGTCTTGTGAAGTCAAGCTTGCATCTTTCCCAGAAATCTATCTATCAGCATAGAAAATAAGAGAACTTTCTCCATTTTCATGGAAATTCTCACACACACTTTCGGGATAGGTATCCACAAACCTGACATCATACTTTCTTCATGGAAGTATAACAGATCCAACAGATGATCAGTGTATGTCAGTTATGGAGATCGTGTCACCAGTTGTTTCTTGAAGATGCTTCCCCCACTTTAAAAACAATGATTCTGCCCGCAAGCAGTCCTAATTTTTCACACAGTTTTGAATGTGAGTCTTAACAGGTAAACTGTGATTAGTGGTTTGTTGCTCAGAGAACTTCGAAGAGCAGGACAGCTGTGAACAGAACAAAAGATGTGAGCAATGAAACTTCAAGAGTTTCCTGTTCCACAGAAGCATCTCTGACTAACGGGAAGGAGAGGAAACACAACCCGTGCAAGTCATTGCTCATCAAACTCCAGTGCTCACTGCTCACAGCTAGCAGGTGATTCCATTTCTGTGTTCAGACTGTTAATAAGTCAAAAGCTTTTAGCTCGATAACTGCCAGGTTTTTTTGGCTTGTTTGTCATAGAAGTAGAAAAAGAAAAGGAAACAGGAAAAGAAAAAGGCACCAACACTCTATGATCGTCCTGTAGGCGTGACATGATTCTTCTCTGTCACAGCAGTTCGTACCTCCCTTCCTTCCAGAATTATAAATTAGGACATGTTTTAGTATAAAATAAGAAGTTATTGAATTGGGTGCCATACATAAATCAATGTAAACCAAATAAAATCAAAACAGGCAGAGAATTTACCTGATAAAAATGTCTGAAATTTCAGGAACTTCCTCTTGCAAGTTCTGGACAGGTATCAAAATGTACACAGGAGGGCAGTTACAAGGCTGCTTCTAGTAAGAACTATTTTTATAGAAAAAGCTCAACTGATCAAAAATGTCAGTCAGTACACTGAAACTGAAATTCCAAATAAATCAGCAGAGCAAAAATGAGTGATGCATCACAGGATCGGGTCTGTGAAAAGGAAATGGCTCCACACTGTTTCAGCACTACCCATGTACACCTCACCTTTGCTCACCACTACAAGAACACTTCCTTTATATCTTCAGGACTCTGATTACAGCTTCTTTTGGAGATGTCCCAAAGCTGAACAAGATGAAAGGGCTTTCTGAAAAAGTCCCATCATCCCATCCTGTAAAGCCATTTTTAACAAGACTATGCAGCACTTGTGGAGTCCCACCAAAGGTACAACAGTCCAGCCACAAGTGGAGCTCAGAGCAGAACTTAGCATCAGTACCCAAATCCAGGTAGGCGTACTTTAGTTTATATTTCTGTGGTATAGCAGAACTAGGGGGAGAGCCTTTTACCTACAAATCTATGACTGACATCCTGACTCCTACCTCACATGATTGCATTGTCCTCCATTTTTTCCCAGATCCCTTCTTCGGTATTCACCTGAACTCCACGTATGGACTCCTGCTGAGTTCCCACAGCTGAGGGCCTCCAAACAGGTGCTTTAGATGCTGACTTATTCAGGCGCAGGTTGTTGCCAGGTGAATGTTGCTGGATGTATTGCAACTATTTTAAGAAGGCTTTTTGTGTGAGAAAGTTCTTCAAGCACCTGCTCCATCAGTGAGCAGTGATACTACCTACTACAAGCTGAGGTGTAAATATAAAGCGAAGAATGCTTTGAAGGCATTCCCCTCCCCTCCCCTTCCCCCCCCAAAATAAACTCATCTTCCATTCAGACAGGTTTTTTGGGTAAGGAAGAAAGCTCTTTTTGGGATCATTTACATCAGGTCTCAGAGGCCTCTGTTAATCATACACCAAAAGCAACAGGAAACCCCCTCTCATGAGGGGCCATCATTCTCTGCAGGGTTAAGTTTTGCTTACCCTCAGAGACCTGTTAAGATTTGTCCTCAGGGGTGCCTGCATGGTATAAGAGCCCCTTAAGATTTTTAGCTTGTAGTAAGTATGGAAAAGTAGAGTGATGAATTTTGGAGAGAATCCACCTGACACCTGAACATTAAACAATTAATTTTGGGTCCATCCTGTTTCAGAAAGACAGCACAGGTAAGAAACAAACACAGGGGAAAAGCAATCAAATTAATATAAGCAGATTATTATCCTGAAGATAGCTTCTGTCTAGGAACTTTAACCCAGGACCCTGCCCACAATGCCAGTTGCTGCCTGCAACTGGCCAACAAAGTTCTTTGTCAAACAGCTAAACAAGCCAATTTTTCAGGCTTTTCACACTGGTAATGTTTCATCTCTGATCATCTGTGCTGCTCTTCTTTGAATTCTCTACAGTTCAGGTGGTGTTCAGCTCTTCCGCAGCAGCCAAAGCTGGGTGTACCCCTGTGACTTTACAAACGCCACATAGATTGAAAGTATGAACTCATGTATGTCACATAGTATTAAGTTGCCATTTGTATTGTCAATTCAATGTTATTTCAAGGCCAACCCTCCTGGGAACACGTGACTTATTGCGATTTAAAGACTGAACCATGATTCTCCATGAAAAACATCCCAGGACTTGAGATGTGGATTCTAATCCAAGCTCTTGGACCTGGACTGTTCAAACTCTCCAGCCTCATGAGGCCAGAGTTTTGGACATTTGGATTTGGTTCCGTTCTGTTTTGTTTCCCTGTTGGCAGCTAGGATCCTTGGAAATCAGACATTGAAACTCCCGAGGTCTTTGGAGCAAGTAACAAATTATCATCTGCGTCCATATGGGGCCATCTGGTGGCGAAAGAGGCTCGGCAAGGGAGGCTCGCCTGGAGAGATTCTTGATGGCTGCTATGTTTCAATCGTTTTTTTTTTTTTTCTGGAGTCTTGTATCTCAAGATTCTCATGCCTGTTCTTTCTGTCCCTCTGCTTCTCTCCTCTTCTCCCTCTGTTTATCTTCCCCTCTCCCTGGAACAAGAATTCAGTTTCCACTTGGCCTCTAGTGGCTTTCTTGTCCCAGTAGTTTTTTTACAGGTTTGCCACAAGCTTTCCCCCCCTAACTTGCTTGGTTTTGAGGACTGACCAGATGCTGACACTGGAAGTTACACTGTGCTGTTCCAGCAAGAACTTCTTGTTTCTGTACTACACCTAGCTTCTTCCACAGTGAAAGCCTACCTTTTAAAATCTTTTTCTGGCCTGCAACTGGGCAGAAAAATATGTCATTATGGACTTGATTTATAATTAAGCTCTAACTGAAATTTATGGTTCAATTTAATATAAAAATTACTTACGAAGACAGTTATTACTCACTTTACTATAGCTAGAAAAGCATTTTCTTTTGTGTGCTGTGATTCATTTCTGCCATTGTTTCAGGGAGACGTTTATTCATTCAGTCTCTCTGAATATCTCTTTATGAGTTTTATCTTCATTTGAAAACCAGAAAAACAGGTACAGTATATAGTTATAGATGAATATTTAACCGATCACCAGGCATTTTCTGTGTAATGTGCAACTCAATACCTCCATTATTAATTTCAGCCAAAGTTCTGATGAACAGGATGAAAGCTGAAATAACGTTGTTTTCCAGGAATCCATATGCATGTGTATCAAAGTGAAAATGTTTTCATGACAATTACAAAAAAATGCCTATGAGGGAAGCACAATTCCTAGAATGAAAATGAACTCCAGCAAACACACTGCAATCACTGTCCTTGTATCATCTTAGCCCAGTCTTTCCATTTCTGAAGGTGCCTATGCTTTCAGAGGCAATTTCTCAAGCTCTTTGGCAACTTTGATAGTATTATAAGAGAAATAGGGTTCATTATTGCTCCAACTGATATACAGAGAAAAACCCTACAAAAATATTAGGTTCCAGTTAGTAAATATCATAACTAAGTAGTAGTTACACTTATCAGCTTTGTAAAGCAAAACCCAAAAAATGTTTCTTCGGGTTGATAACAAGCCCATTAGGGAAGCAGGGGTCTTCTCCTTGCATTTTCAGAGAGGATGTGTGGTTTTCTTTGTTTCCTGTCTAGTCATCAGGCACCCTTGCAAAATTGTACTTACCTGAGGCAATGATGCATTGGATGCATGAATAAAATACCTCTGACAATTTTTCTTCATTTTGCTGTATTTTTTTCCTTGATGTTAAATGCCATGTTAATAGCTATTTATACCAGTAAAAGCATGGAGTATTTTCCCTGGTACTTTTTTAGGGCTATTTCTCTTATCACTGTTGACAAATTGTGTGACTAGTCCCATGGAAAAGACAAAACAGTGGAGAACACCTAGACTTCAGGAGGCTGGAAGAATGGTTGGTTGCTGTGCCACTTATTCTGTCAGAGTAAGCAGAAGAATTTGCTGAAAGATTGGCTACCCCTGACTCGTAGTAATGTAGTTCCCTACAAGGAAGAATGGTTGGTTTATTTGTCTTGTTTTCAGTGCCTTTTTTCTAGCAATCTGCTCTCTTGAAAAGAGAAACAGATGGAAACCCAATCTAATGATCTACAATCCCAGTTTAGTTACTGAAGAGAACTCTGTGTGCTCTTAGCAAGGGTGGAAGCAGCAAAGACAAAGACACTTCCTGGCCAGCTCCCTGCAGTTTATGTACTGGGTATGGTGTTCTGTGGTATGGAGTATGCCTTTGGCCAGTTCAGGTCAGCTGTCCTGGCTGTGTTTCCCCCCTTTCTTGTGCACCTCCTCACTGGGAGACCCTGGGAAACTGAGAAGTCCTTGGCTTAGGGTAAGCACTGCTCAGCAACAACCAAAACATCAGTGTACTGTCAGCATTATTCTCATACCAAACCCAAAACTCAGCACTGTACCAGTTACCAGGAAGAAAACTAACTCTATCCCAGACAAAACCAAGACACTGTTTAAGAGCTTTATCAGACGCTTTGTAAAGGCATTACTAGTGGCAGTGGTGCTAGGGGTTTCAAGATTATGACAAAATACGGGTTTCCTGTTTTGAAGACAGAACTACTAACGTAACTGAGTACTAACATCAGGGTTTGGGCTGGTTTTAAGCTCTCCTGCCGTGTCCCGGGGCCCGGAGCTGTCCGCGGTGCTGAACGGGCCCAGCCCGGCGCCTGAGTTACCTGCGAGGCTGGGGATCTGCCTCTCCGCCTATACTTTATTTCTTCTGCTTTCGGTGAATTTCATCGGTCACTCTTTTCCCTGACACGTTTATGGTTGACCAGAGGAAGTCATTATGGAATGCGCTCCTTTGCAACACTCTCTGCCTAAAAAATTTCCAGATACCTGTAGTGAAAAACATCTTCAAGGCAGTGACAACATGGACATACCTGTATTAGAGCAAAATCTGTTCCTGTGACTTCAAGTGAAGATGGTACTTTTCACAGGCAAATAAATATAAAGCATGCAAATACTTGATTTTATGAAACAGAAATGCCAAAAATACCAGACAAAAAGTTTCCTGAGTACTTTTTCCAAATTATTCTACTTTTCACCCTCTCTTGTGTTACTATTTTTATTCTATATTTGAGTTGACTCCAGAGACAAATAGTCAAGTCCTGTGAATAAAAATCTCTGTCAAGTTCTTCATCATACTGTGGTCTAGTCCACAGAGCCGGGCAAATATGTGTGCCAACAGATGCTGGGAATATACAAGAAAAAGTGATCTTTGTAAGAGACACATTGGCACGAATTTGGAGTTAGGTCATGTCAAAGAGCACCTTTGTATCCTAAAAACCCCTCTACAAACCATTCTGAGTAATTTCACACAAGCACAAACCAGACCCTTACATTAAAACAAAGCTGCTTTCTGATTGCTTAGTAGTTACTCCTGCTTACCTTTTTTCTTAAAAATACACTCATGTGGCATCATTAATCTCATTAGAGTGTGTCTGTGACTTTTCAGGATGTACTTGATTCTTAATGCAGCACTGTCAAATGAACTGGCAAAGCAAACTGTGTGGACGAAGAAATATCTACAGTATTAAGCTCCCCTACTTCCAACCTCCAGGTAGTCAATTGTTCAGTAAGAAGTTTTAAGAATTTTCTAGAAATTTCCCTCTTACAAAGGGAAATAAAAACCTGTGACTGCTGAGATATAAATTTTTGACCACGTTTGTGTAGTAACACCCCTCATTAAAAAGACTATTTTAATTCAGCTACCATGCCAGATTGTTGTAATAAATACTAGCAGTGATGGTTTCTGTGGAAAATACTGTATTTAGCTTTAATCTTCATTAAAATCTGGTTATTTCAGACTTTCAGGGGTTTTTTTTTTCATAATCTACTGAGGTTTTTAAAATTGTATTGGGTTTGCAATATGTGGGGGCTACAGGTGTGGCTTCTTTGTGAAGCTGCCAGAAGCTCTGTGTCCAATAGAGCCAATGCCAGCCAGCTCCAGGACAGACCTGCTGTTGGCTGAGGCTGGGCCAGGCAGTGACGGTGGAAGTGCTTCTGGGATAACACATTTAAGAAGGAAAAAAATGTCGTTGCACAAAAGTACTTGCAAACACAGAAGAGAGAAGTGAGAATATGTGAGGAAACAACGGCACAGACACCAAGGTCAGTGCAGAAGGAGGAGCAGGAGGGGCTCCAGGAACTGAAGCTGAGATTCCCCTGCAGCCCATGGTGCAGACCATGGTAAGGCAGCTGTGTCCCTGCAGCCCATGGAGGTCAAAGAGGGTGCAGAGATCCTCCTGCAGCCCTGGAGGACCCCACGCTGGAGCAGGTGGATGCCCAAAGGAGGCTGTGACCTGGTGGGAAGAAGCCCAGGCTGAAGCAGCCTCCTGGCAGGACTTGTGGACCCATGGAGAGAGGAGCCCATGCTGGAGCAGGTTTGCTGGTTGGGCTTGTGACCCGGTGGCAGATCCAGGTTGGACCCTATTCTTGGAAGGACTGCAACTCATGGAAAGGGATCCACACTGGAGCAGTCTGTGAAGAACTGTGGTCCATGGGGAAGGACCCATGTTGAAGAAGTTTGTGGAGAATTCCTGTGAGTGAGACCCCACACTAGAACATGGGAAAGAGTCTTCCCCCTGAGGAGGAAGCAGTGACAGAAACCATGTGATGAACAGACCATAACCATCATTCCTGTCTCTCTGCGTCTCTGGTGGGGAGGAGATAGAGAATTGAGAAAAAAATAAAGCCCAGGAAGAAGGAAGGGGTGGGAAAAGGTAATTTTAAAGTTTTGTTTTACTTCTTGTTGTCCTAGTCCAATACTGATTAATAATAAATTCAATTAATTTCTCCAAGTTTAGTCCATTTTGCTCATGATGGTAATCGTTGATTGATCTCTCCCTGGCCTTATCTCAACCCATGGCCTTTCATTATATTTTCTCTTCCCTGTATAGTTGAGGAGGGGCAGTGATAGAATGGCTTTGGTGGGCACCTAGCATCCAGCCAGGGCCAAATCACCACAACAGTTTATTCCTTTAAATGTCTTAGAAGTGGAATAGTCTTCTGCTGAGATGTCTTTTAATGACAGGGAAGAACCATGATTTGTTCTTTAAGCACGCCCACAGATTGCAGGATGAACAGGTGAAATCAAACTTTTTGAAACAGTCTGTCTGTATTCACAAAGAAACATATCCCTCTCTTCTTTACACTATTATAAACCAGGAGTAAATCCATGAAATTTGATGTAAGCATCACCATAAATATAGGCAAACATATCCCAGTATTCTGAGGGGTTACAAATGGCTAGTCAAAAATAACAACTATGCTTACTTGAAGTGTAAAGCAAAGAAGTGGCTTCACTGGAGTAATTATCTTTAAATCTAACCTTCATTCTGAAGTTCTCACAATCAGCTCACAGGGAACTAAGAGGAACACGTTTGTTACAGAGTGTTACCTCTAATCATCTCAAACGTATGACAGCAAGAATTCCTTTTATTTTGTTACAAATTTTTTGTGTGGATTTTCTGCTAAAATGCCAGCTGTGGAAGATAAATCCTTTATTTAAGGCAAGAACAGGGAAAACATAAGCAGAAACCATGACAGTATCTCAGATGCTCTTCTGCAGATCTACAGGGACTTTGAGAAGGGAGCACACAATTCTCACGCCGAACCAACAACCTGCAGCCAGTGATGCTGCTACTGGGTCGCTCCTTTCAGCACATTTCCCATCATGAATACTATACCTGGGGCTCTTTTTCCTTCCCCATTTTATTTTATTCCCTGGCCAGCAGTAAGAATGCAAGGGATGAAAGTAGTGAGAGAGAAGTGAGAAGAAAAGGCCTTTCTCTTCCTCTTTCATGATGAAAAACAGCAACTGCCTGCAGCATGAGATGGTGCAGATGTGGAAGAAAAATATTTTTTCTCCCAGGTTTTCCCCTCTCTGTTGTAATCTTCACCTCCTGTGTAGGTCTTTCTTCCCAGAGTACTTCCCTATCTTTTCTTATAGAGTAACCCTATGCTCTATACACCAGCAGACCGCAGTGAGTCGTTTTGTTAGCAGAGCTGCTGTGCACACTCCTTCCTCCCCTCTGGCTTTATCCTTTGTGTCTTTTCTCACTGTCCTGGCTATCACCTCATGATCTCAAACCCTTGTAACCATTTTTCCAAGGGGGCAGTGGCATCCGGCTGCGCCTGAGGTGTGTTGTCTCCCTCTCCTCAGTTTAAGTTCGTGAGGTAGCCGAATAGTCGGAGGTACTTTGGGCAGGCACGACTTGGAAATGTAATTTTAATTCCAGCCACGAGGGGACCCTCATAGTTTATTGTCTCTTTCCTGCAGGTTCATCTGATCCATACACTTAGATCAGTTACAGTTTTGCCGCTTCTTAGGTAAAAAGACATTCCTTTTTTTTTNTTTTTTTTTTTTTTTTTTTTTTTTTTTTTTAATATGGCTTTCATTTATCAGGTGTCCAGAATTCAGAAAGACCTTATGCCTTGCACAGAGAAATTTGGCCAATAACCTACAAAAAATTAACCCCAAAAATAAGGGGCTCCCACTTGTTGCAGCAATTGTTTTCACATTATATGACCTATGTTTGGAGTCTCATTCTCCTCTTGCATGCAGCAGCTGTGTACTTGAATAATTTGATCTGGTTGTGTTTGTATGACAAAAAGAGGACGTAACTGTAACATGCACTAACTTACTCACTTAGCAATGAGCAGCGAAGAGAGAACAACTAAAACACACAGCCAGGATCCCCAGCCCCTTTGGAGCTGGTGAGGAGCCACCAAAGCTGCCTGCTGTCCCTGCTGCTGCTCCTCTGCCAGCTCCACCGGGCTGGCTACCCCATCACCTGCTCTGCTCCCACCTCCTCTGCACAGAGAAGCACCATGCCTCGGCACAGCTGCTCCTGACACCACTCCTGAGAGGCAGGCAGCCCACCCACTGCTTTCCCCCTCGGCTTCCCGGGAAGAGATGTGCTCTTCATCTCGGCCATGGAGGAGAACCTCTGCCTCAGACATGAATGGCTGGGGGTGAGCTGGGATCTTCCCTTAGGCATGGCCAGCACTCGGGCCATGTGCCTGTCTTCCAGTTCTGGAAAAAGGGCCTTCCTGTATAAAAACACACCCAATTCCCTTTTCTCCCTAGTTACATTCTGAAAGAGATATTATAACTCCTAATAAATGCTTGTGTTTGTTGCATCCAAGAGAGACTTGCAAATTGCAGTTATCAAGTACTTCTCAGGCATTCTGAGGTCATGCTCAGCATGGAATTGAAGAAGGTGGTGTTTCTCAGCTGTCATGCTCTAAGGTCTCTGAGAAATCTCATGTGGGCAGTGAACAATGATGTATGTACTGCACAGGCCAAGTTAAACCCAAGGCTCCCCTCTAGATCATATTTAAACTGCTGTCTTCATGAAATCTTTCTAATCTGTTTAGAAATGTCTGTCGCATCTTTGCCTCTGTATTGTCATAGACACCCTATGGGAACACAAACTGAAAGGAAGTAGAAATAAGCAATATGTTAACGATAACAATGTTTAGAAAGGGGTTTCATGGGAATGAAATAGACTTTTATTTTTGCCAATACAAATAAAGGCAGAAAGCTGTTTTTGCAGCAGGCGTGTGTGAAATGTGAAACCCTGGCAGTGTGCAGCAGTACCGATATGAATCAGAATGACTGCGATAAGCAAAACGCTTCACCCCTGGAGGTGGCAATGTGATCTGGCGGTTACAGTAGCACAGAGCAAATTTGAAGCTCCCCGTTCCTGCCCCTGACTAACTGTATGTCTGTAGTCAACTCATGTATTGTTTATCCGTTCACTCATCTGTAAAACAGGGACATATTTATCTGTATCTTATCAGAGGCAACTCTCGGCAAGCATCACTGGTGGACGCTGGCAGCCCTGTCCTGTCAGGAGTGCAGGATTTCACAAGTGAAAAGTACAAGTCACTAGCACTTTGCCAGGACACAGAGTACCATTCCTTTTGTAAAAATAGCTGTACAAGGAAAAGCGGTGATACTGAATGAAGAATCTCTATTCTCCAGGTAGCTTTGAAAGACTTTGAGTTAAATCTTACGCAAACTTCAGAGACCAGTAGCTCTCTAGAGCAGATATGCTATAAAAGAAGTCAATTAAACCTATCTAATCTTATCCAAGCAATCATCACTAACCAATATTATTAAAAGAACAATTTTTATACATGTATTCATTAAAACAAAAATGCATTGCATGTTTTTGTTTCCATCTTCATTAGTTGAAAGGAAAATCTTTAAAATTATATTTTATAACTGAACTGAGTTGGTAGTCCCAGAAGCGTTGCCAAGGTTAAGGTTTCCTAAATACGGTTTCTTAATCATAGACCACACATAATCTTGTAATTGCAGAATCAGCAGACAGGGCAACGGCTAAAAGAGACTGAAAACTGAAATGTCCTTCCACATGCAGCAGGGCTCTCCTGAAGGGTTCCTGTTTGACATGTGAAAGCTCACACGTAATCTCTCTCCTGTGAATAAATATATTTTTCCAGCTTGCTTATCTACAGACAGAAGCTGCCACAGTGACATAAAAGAGTTGCATGGGTCCAACCTGTGTGTGTGTGTAATCTTGGATACCCATTTAAAAATGCCCCCGGCATTTTCTGCTCTCTCTATAAATTTATCACTGTGAGTATTCTTACAAAACCATCAATTATAAAATCATGCTTTTGATTGAACAGTTATGACTTTAGGTATATATTAGGTCTAATCAATTTTCATGTTTTGAAACTGCCTTTCTGCTACATATAATTTGAAACTAATTGCAAAATTAATAATAAAAGTGGTGAGTATCTTCTTTCAGAAAGAACCTAAATCCATGACAGTCTGCCATGAAGGAATACCCTCCTACAGGTGCTTTGGTTTTCTCTCTGCCTGTTGGAGAAAAGTTGCACTGCCAACCACATTATTCTGCACTTTACTGGTTGTGTTTTCACATAATTTGGCAGCAGCTGTCAGCCTCTGCCTCCCTCACCACATACACCTTGGGAGAAACTCCCACAACTACTTCTACACAAAACTAAGTCCACCACAAGAGTTGGCCATTTAAGCTGAAAATTCAGACTGCCCAAATTCTTGTCTAGGCACCACCTAATTCCAGAAAAGCGTCCAAAGGCGACTGACCATTTATTAAGTTTCCCAGCTGCCTTGCTGCCTGCTCCTGAGCATTCACAAGCTGTGGGCCCCGTGAGAGGCACAGCAGCTACCTCATGAGAAGGCGTGTCGTGTGGTGCCTCTTGGAACAGGTTTTTTCAACGGTAACCTGCAAGATCAGGCTGTAAAATAATCAACTGCAGCCAAATAATCTGACCGAATCACAAAACGGGTTAACAAATTATTTATAGCATCACCGGAGGGAGGAGTCCCAGCCGTCGCCCGGGCTTGGGAGCGCGTTGGGTGTGGAGCTCGCACAACCCCTTCTGCAAGGAGCTCCCAGCCCAAGCACCAGGCAAGAGAGAGCAGATGGTGAGAGACAGATGGGAGAGTACAAGGAAACAATGAGATAAATGAGCAAAAACTCAGCTGAAGACTTTAGCATTTGGTTCCAAAATTATTAATTTTAGTAATAATTTCAGCTGATGTAATCCTACGGTAGAACGCCTTTCCTGTTCCAAAGGTCTTAATAGCTACAATTACAACACATGCCGCAGCCCAGCACGGGTTACATTTTAGGTAAAGAGTGGGAGTTAAGCAGGCAAGAAGTACCAAGGCAGGGGGTGTCAAACACTGAAATTCTTTCGTAAAGGGGGCTGGGGTATCGCAGCAACCGGCGGCTTAAGGCAACCTGATTAAGCACTGCTCAGTAAGTGACTGAAGGACAATTCGGGCTTCCCGGGAGGCCGGCGCTGCCCCAAGCTCCTGTCCCACGCTCTCGCAGCCCGCCGGGGATGCTACAGCGAGGCGTGGGGACCCCCAGCGCGGCCGGGGGAGCGCCCTCAGCTGCTGGCACCGCGCGGTCACTCACGCACGGCCACCCGGTCCCCGCGGGCTGGTGACAGACAAGTCACACCCCCGCCCCCGCGGGGTGCGCTGAGCCACCCCGGGATGCCGCGGTCCCGCGACGGCAGCCCCGGAGGCCTGGAGGTGTCCCCCGGTGTCACGCGCGCCGAGGGAAAGGTCACACACAGACCCCAGACCGCAGCCCTGAGGGGGTCGAGATCCCCAGAGAGCACCAAAGGCCACCTCCCCCGCGTCCCCAGCCGGGGGTGGGCTGGGCGGTCCGCGCCGCCCCTCCGACCCGCGGGCGGCCGGGGCGCGCCGCGCTGCGCAGCCGCCGTGCCC